>CAUYLZ010004415.1:0-27691 GCA_963573645.1 Pithecia hirsuta | reverse complement strand
AGAAGTTTCTTATTATCCACCTTCTGAAGCCTGATTCTGTCAGTTCATCGCACTCATTCTCCATCAGGCCTTGTTCTCTTGCTGATGAGGAGTTGCGATCCCCTGTAGGAGGAGAGGCATTCTGATTTCGGGTGTTCTCAGTCTTTTTGCACTGGTTTCTTCCCATTTTTGTGGATTTATCCACCTGTCATCTTTGTAATTGCCGACTTTCAGATTGGGTCTGAGTGGACGTCTGGCTTGTTGGTGATGAAGTTTTTTCTGTTTCTTAGTTTTCCTTCTGTGGACGCCCTTTCCCCACAGAGCTAGGCCTTCCCGGGTTCAGCTGTGCTTACTATGAAACTCTCAGTCCTCAGCGCTTCCAGTTGCTGTTCTCCTTGTGGGGATGGGACCAGCTAAGCCCGACTCAGAGGGCACCCAGTCCCGTATACTCTGCACTGAGAAGCGCAGTGCAGTGCCGCTCTGGGGTGCTGGCAAAACAGCTGCTTCGGCCAAATGAGTCACGCTGGCGACCCTTGTGGCTCCTCCGCTGGGTAGCTACCAGTTTGTGGGCAACAGAAATTCGTCTGAAATTGCAGTATCCACTCGCTCTCTGTGCTTTCATTGGGAGCTACAATCCTGAGCCATTGTTAATTGGCCATCTTGGATCCCTCTCCGCCCGGTGATGAAGATTTTTCTGTTTCTCCGTTTTCCTTTGGTGGCCGCCCGTTCCCCACAGAGCTGGACCTTCCCCGTTCAGCTGTGCTTGCTGTGAAACTCTCAGTCCTCAGCGTTTCCAATTGCTGTTCTCCTTGTGGGGATGGGACCAGCCGAGCCTGATTCAAAGGGCAACCCATCCCATATACTCTGCACCGAGAAGCACTGTGCCAGGGCACTGGCAAAACAGTCGTGCTGGCCAAAAAAGTCACTCTGGCGACCCATGTTGCTCCTCTGCTGGGAATCTCCTGGTCTGTGGGCAACAAAAATTCTTCTGAAAGTGTGGCATCCACTCACTCTCTGCACTTTCACTGGGAGCTACAATCCTGAGCTGCTGCTAATCAGCCATCTTGGATCTCTCGCGCAATTCAGTTTCTTGGACAGTGTCTTGTTTTCTTTTTTCAGGTAGAGAAAACTGTTCTTGGAGATTGTCATTATCATGAGCCGAGACATTTCTTTCCCTGGTGATCTGGGCCACCTTATCATTTGTCTTATCCAGTTGCCAACACATTCTGGAAATGTCTTATTCACACATAGTTAGGGCCTCAGTGGACTGTCTTGAGGTCTGTTCCATCTTAGCAATGATATTCTTCATGCCTGAATGGTCTTTTCTTTCATTGCCAAACTCTCTCCAAAGGAGAGAGTTAATATAACATTATTTTTTTATGTATAAATTTGATTCAGCAATTTTGTAACTAGCTGTTTGTTTTGTCCATTAGTTAACACAGTTGCTTCATTGCATTGTTGGTCTTTATCATTTGGTATATTTTTGCAGTGGCTGCTATGTTTAGTTTCTTTCTATGTTTAGTGCTTCTTTTAGGTGCTCTTATGAGGCAGATCTGGGGATAACAAAATCTCTCAGCATTTGCTTGTCTATAAAAAATTTTATTTCTCCCTCACTTAAGAAGATTAGTTTGGCTGGGTATAAAATTCTGGGTTGAAAATTCTTTTCTTTAAGGATGTTGAATATTGGACCTCACTCTCTTCTGGCTTGTAGGGTTTCTGCCAAGAGATCTGCTGTGAGTCTCATGTGCTTCCTTTTGTAAGTGATCCGACCCTTTCTCTGGCTGCCCTTAACATTTTTTTTCTTCATTTTAACCCTGATGACTCTGAGGATTATGTGCCTTGGAGTTGCTCTTCTTGAGGAATATTTTTGTAATGTACTCTGTATTTTCTTGATGTGAATGTTGGCCTGCCTTGCTAGATTGTGGAAGTTCTCCTGGATAATATCCTGAAGAATGTTTTCCAGCTTGAATTCATTCTTCTCATCACATTCAGATATGCCAATCAAATGTAGGTCTTTTCACATAATCCCACATTTCTTGGAAGTTTTGTTAATTTCTTTTCATTCTTTTTTCTCTAATCTTGCCTTCTCATTTTATTTCATTGAGTTATCTACAATCTCTGATATGCTTTCTTCTGCTTGATTGATTCAGCTATTGAAACTTGTTTATGCTTTACAAAGTTCTCGTGCTGTGTTTTTCAGCGCCGTCAAGTCATTTATGTTCTTCTTTAAACTGACTATTCTAGTTAACATTTCATCTAACCTTTTTTCAAGGATTTTAGTTTCTTCATATTGGGTTAGAACATGTTTGTTTAGCTCAGAGAAATTTGTTATTACCGACATTGTGAAGCTGGCTTCTATCAATTTGTCAAACTCATTCTCCCTCCTGTTTTGTTCCCTTGCTGCTGAGGAGTTGAGATCCCTTGAAGTAAGATGGACATTCTTGTCCCTGATGATTTTATTTATTTTCACTGGTTTCTTCCCAACTTTGTAGATTTATCTGCCTTTAATCTTTGAAGTTGATGATTTCAGATGGGGTCTCTGAGTGGACTTTCTTTCTGTTGATATTGAAGCTATTTCTTTTTGTTTTATAGTTTTCCTTTTAAGAGTCAGGCCCCTCTGATGTAGGACTGCTGGAGGTCTACTCTAGGCCTTGCTTGCCTGGGAATCACCTGTGGGGGCTGTGGAGAAATGATTTTGCTGCCTGGTCTTTCCTTTGGTAACTTATCCGAGAAGGATACCCACCAAGTGACAGCTATGGCTCTCCTGTATGAGGCTTTGTTGTTGTTGTTGTTGTTGTTGTTGAGGAATCACTTGAGGAGGCAGTCTGTCCGTTGTCTGGCTGCAGAGGTGCCACTGGGCTGCCTCAGATTCAGCCTGGCTGCTGTGTAGGTTTCCTCTGGCTTTTGTTTATACAGATGGGATTAGACTGCCTCAGATTCAGCCTGGCTGCTGTGTAGGCTTCCTCTGGCTTTTGTTTACACAGATGGGATTAGACATGCCTTGGCAATGGTGACACCCTTCCCGCCACCAAGCTCAATGGTCCCAGGTTGAGCTCAAACTCCTGTACTGACTGTGAAACTCTCAAGCAAGAGGGCTTCAGTTTGCTGGTCTTTGTGGGGGTGGAGACTGCCAACTCTTATCACTTGCCTCCCTGCTTTCAGCTCTCTCTCTTTCTAGGTGGCGGGAGGATCCATCCTGCAAGTGCTCTTGGCTCTAGTCAAAACTTCCACCCAGATCTATGCTGACAACTTGTGGTGCCAGGCCAGCCAGAGCTGTCACTCAGATCTGTGCTGGTAACTCCTGGTGCTTTTCAGACTAGTGGTGTTCTCATGGACTAGGGGTTGCAGAGGTCATGAGAGAAGCACAGAATCTGAAATGGAGTGCCAAGGGGTAAAGTCCCCAGTCCTCAAGTCAATTACACTTCCTGGTTGAGGCAGTGCCCTGCCCTGTCTCAGTTCATCCTCCTTGTGCTATACCAACTATCTAACCAGTCCATTGAAATTAATCTGGTACCTTGGTTGGAAATGCAGAAATTAATCACCTTCTCCTTCTCTCTCATTGAGACGCATGCTCTGAAACTGTTCATTTTTGGCCATCTTGGTGAAAGTCTCATTCTTTGATTTTTGTCTGCCGAGTTCACTTTTGGTATCCATTTCCTTTCTTGCTAGTAATGTCATTTCTGTTTCCACACAGCTTACACTTTCCTTAATCAAAATCATATCTGATATTTGCTCCATATATTCCTCGTTAAGATTATGAATTTTACCCTCCAGTTCCTCTATCCTTTGTTCCATGTGAGGCTTCTCATTAAATGCTATTTCCTGAGAAATCTTTAGCCTTTTCTTTAATCTATCTTGTTCTGTGATCATACTTTGTAAATCAGTGAAGGCTACATCTCTTTCAGTCTCTACTGGCCGGAGCATAGGATATGCCATTATTGACTTATGACTCGTATATCTTTACATCAGTTCTTGTTGAAGTTGGGCAGTTTCTTCCAGTGCCTGTTTATAAAAAGAAAGGTTTTTTTCTCTCTCAGATGTAAGAAACTTGACAGTATCCTGAATTTCTGCCAAATAGCTCTCATATTTTTCCAACATGCATTTAAGTTCTTCACAATCTTTTGTGGTCTTCAAGAGTTCTACATCACAGTTTGAACTTTGGCCAGTTGGTAGTGGGTGTCCTGGACTTTTAGACCTTTTTATCATCTTTCTCAAAATTGGAGCTTCACTCTTATAGTAATCTCTGACTGCTTCCAAAATATTTTAAATTTTTTCTTGTGTCCTTACATTGATATCTGTCCACCTGATGTAACAATTGTATCTTCCAAATATACAGTTGTCTTTTATAGAAAAAACTTTTGCTTTAGATATATCTGCAGCATTTGTTCATTTGCTGCTTTAACTTTCATTCTAAGTGCATGCAGTAGTGTACTCTCCATATGATTTATCTGTAATCAGTATCACTAGTGTCCAAGTTTTCATTGGGTTAGGCTATGGTTGTTTGTGAAGCCTGCAGTAAAACTTTGCTGGGGAGGGAACACCAGGCTAGTTGGTCCTTGGGCCCAGTTGTGGCAGCAGTGATATAGGCATGCCTGTCTTGGAACCCCTCAGTGGTGTACATGGGCATCAGTTTTAGTGGGATTAACATATTCAATCCATAGGTCTTCAGGTGGCTTGCTTGGATGTGAGGAGTTGCAGGAGTTTGGCAATGGCTCAACTACTGGGCTCTCACATGTCTTGCAATGCTGTTGGCAGTCCTGAAATGCCAGTTCTCAAACCTCCACATAGCATATATGGGGTAAAAAGGTTGATGGACATTGTTGGTGGTAGTGATGGCATGCTGGGAAGACTTATTCTCAGGTGTCCAAAAGGTTTCTGGTAGGCACATGGGAAGGGTCCATCTCCAGACACTCAGCATGCTGTGTGCAGGCACCAGCATGCTGCATAAGCTCATTCTTAGGACCTCAGAAGACATAAACAGGTACTGGTGATTGTGGGTGGCTGATCCTCTTTTTTAACCTGCTATTGGTGCCCATGGTTAGCAGTGGGGCTGCCTACAACAGGTAGGATATTTTGATCTCCAGATTCTTTGACAGTTGTGGGCACTGGCGACATCAGTGGGCAGGTGAGTCTGACCTGTCCAGTAGTGCACATGAGTGCTGGCTGGGCAGATTATCCCTAGTTCACTGGACAGCACATTCAGTTTGTAACATGTAGGAATTCACTCAAGATGGTAGCAAAAGTATTAAGGGAAAAATAGTGGAAAAATTTATATTACATGTTTTAAACCTTTTTAAAAGGCCTAGGGTTTTTTTTCATAATTTTAGTAAAAGTTTCAATAAAAAACAGCCTAAATTTTCTTTACATTTAGTTAATAAATAAAACAAATAGCTAGGGTAGGTAAAAGAGTTCACCTAACTAACTTGTTTACTCATGTAGTCTTAAAAGCAACCTTTGAGCCAGTTGGCCCTCTCAGGGTTGGGGAGGGTGTTAACCAGAAGTGTCATCAACTAATGGTGTTTACTTTAAACATCAAAACTTACAAGTGTGTTAGCTTAAAGCTTCTGTTATTAAATCTATACTAAATACATAAAAAAAGATAACTAGTGAATGTCATATAACTACAATCTTCCTCTGACAGTGACTCAAGACCCCTTGGCCCACTCATTCAGTATATCCTAAGTGTGAGTACATTTATTCATCTGTCATACAACTCAGGTCTGTAAAATATATCCTGAAAATAACAGTTTGTATGATGTGTCTATACTTAGACCCTAGAATGGACGAGTCACTAGTCCCATCTTCCCTCTTAAGGTGGGTGAAGTGTGCATAGTAACTATTGCTGGAGGCAGTGGGCTTACTGTCAGTTCATGGCCCCAGGAAGGTGAGGTCTCTGGATGACAACCAAGTAGGCCAATCCCCAGTCCCTCTTAACATGTGTGTAGGTACATGTCAGGACATGCTAGAATGAGTGGGGTTGCTATTACAAATACTGGCCTCAGGAACATGACTCTTAGTTCTTGGAATGTGTGCTGTGGCTCAGTTTGTCTCTGGCAGAAGCCTCCCTGGTACATTGTACTGCCTGTTCTCTAAATGTAGGACACGTGTGATAAAATGCTGGTGACTTGTCTGTACCACTGGGCCCACCTGCTGTCTAGCCCTATAGGAGCATGTGGAAGTGATGTCAGTGGGCTCCAGGGATGTGGAAGTTCAGGAACTGTTGGAACCTTGGTACAATGCAAAGTAGTGAGAAATGGGCTCTCAAAATGTTGTCATGAATCTTAGCGGGTTATGAGTAATTCTGTGTGAAACTACCTCTCTGGAGCTGTGCTTTGTACCCAGGCAGCTCCCTATTCTAATGAAGTATGAGGGAATCTCCTGTGCTTAGAATTACAGAAGTACATAAGGGGAATGTGGACCCCTGGGAATCTCTTGCTTGCCTTTTGTCCACCTTGCAGTTTCTCCAATTGCAAACCAACCCTGGTTAGTCAGGCTGCTTTACTGCTCTTTCTTTTTGTCGTTCAGAGGTTCCCTGTCATTTTCCTACCTGAATTCCATTATTTTCTCTTGGATACTTTATTCATGTCGGTATCTGCTGGCTAATTGGTCCTTCTTCATAGAGAATGATATGCTTGGTGCCTCCAGTTAGCCATCTTGAAGCCCCCTCCTCCTCATCTATTCTTGTACACTCTGTTAGAATTTTAATCAAGAAGTCTCTCTTTCTCTCTCTCTCTCTCTCTCTGTCTGTCTCTCTCTCTCTCTCTCTCTGTGTGTGTGTGTGTGTGTGTGTGTGTGTGTGTGTGTGTGTTTTGGGGGTTTGAATATTTCTGTCTTCCAACATTCATGTAAAAAGCACAATTTCCCTAGCATTAAATACATTATGAAGATGAGGTCTTAGTGGCTTCACAAGAGGAAAAGGAGAGATATAACCCAGCACACTTGGCTTCCTTGCCATCTAATGTCCTGTGACATTTCAGGAATATGCAGAGTCTACACTAGCAAAAAAAAAAAAAAAAAAAAAAAAAAAACCCCACATCAGGTGCCGACTCACAATGTTGGACTTCCCCGCTTAGAAAAATATAAGAAATAAATTTATTTTGTTAAAAATAAATTACTCTGTCTAAGGTATTAAGTTATAGTAACAGAAAATGAACTAAGACAGGTGTTAATTAAATGTTTCAGGTTCTAATTATTCACTGCTCATACAAATTGAATACCCCTTGCATAAAATGTATGAGACCGTCTCTCTGTGGTGACTGTTTACAGCACAACATTCTGCTTAGCCTCATGCTGAAACCATTGCAACTGATGTCAAAACCAGATGAGATCTTACAGGGAGGGTGATTGGGTGCAGTTTGCCTCCTTCTTTGAATAAAAAGCTGTTTGGTCACCCTAAAAAAAAAGTTTGAGACCAGAAGTGTTTTAGATATCAGTGGCTTTTATTTGGATTGAAATACTTGCTTATATTTAACCAGTTGAACACCTATAATTCAAAGGTGAAATTAAAAAATGCACCAATGAGTATTTCCTTTTAGTGTTATGTTGGTGCTCAATAAGTCAGATATTGATGCATTCTGGATTTCATATTTTTAGCTTAGAGATGTTTCAACTGAAATAGGACAAAATAATGAACTTTTGTGTAAGTTTGTACTCTTTAATGTTCTATGATTATTTATAGTGGTTTATTGTCATTGTTTACTTTTCTTTGAGATTTTCACTTCATCTATGAATAGTATCTACATTAGATATGATACTTTTGTTTCTTCCTTCCTTCCTTCCCAGTCTGTGTACTTCTTATTTTCCTTCTTTGCCTTCATTAGCTGGGATTTCTACTGTGATGTTCAGGAGGAGTGGTAAGAGACAATATTATTTGTTTTCTTCTTGATCTTAGCAGGAAAGCTAGTTTCTCACCATTATGTACATATGATATTAGCTGTATATTTTTTGTAGATGTTATTTTTCAATTTGAGGAACTTACCCCTCTATTCCTAGTTTGCTAGAGTTTTATTATTATGAGTGGATGTTGAATTTTATCAAATGCTTTTACTGTTTCTATTGAAATCATCATTATTTTAAATATATATACATATTGCTATGATATATTACTGACATTTAAATGTAGAATCAGCTTTGCATGCCTGGAATCCAACCAATTTTGCTATCATATTCAATAGGTTTTATATACTACTGGAATCCATTTGCTAATATTTAGTTGAAGACTTTTGCATCCATATACATGGGTCTACTGTTTTATTTGCTCATAATGGCTATTTGAATTTGGTATTATAGATGGTGAATTAGGAAATATTCTCTCTTCTACTTTCTAAAAGGAATTGTAAAAAAAAAATGGCATACTTTTAAAAATATATCTAGTTTTAAAACTCAAGAATCACCTACTTGTCAACAAGAATGCATACAGAGTTTAATGCTGTATAATGCATACAGAGTTTCAACTTTGCAAGGAAAATAATTCTACAAGTTGATTACACATAAGAATGTACTCATACAATTAAAAATGGCTAGTATAATAAATCTTATATTACATATATTTTGTCACATTATATTTAAGAAAGAATACTTTCTTTGATCTTTGTCTTCCTCAAATATTTCTGTTCACTTCTTGCCTTTATATTCTCTTTCATTTTACTAAAGTTTGCTATGATTCTTCTCTTATCTTTAGAAAGACAAATGCTCAAGGAAGCTTAAAGTATATGTCAATTATATTTCTAATAAACTGAATTATATATTCCTAATTCATTTAAGTAGGTTGATGCTTAGTTTAACACTGTTTTTGCAAATAATGTTTTTAAATGCTGTATTAAAACAAATGAACTAATTCAAATACTAATTTCAACTCTAGTGGTCTAACAACAGAAGAGAGCAAGAGAAAATAGGAACAAGAATGAAAAAATGGAGAGGGAAGAGAAAAGACCAGTGAACATTTGCACATCCACACATGCACATGCACAGAAACACACACACAGAAACACACACACACACACACACACACACACACACACACACACACACATTTTTCCTGCCATCCGTCCAACAACGTTATTATACTTGTCCTTATATTTATCTTTGGTTGTGCCCTGCAGGAACTCATCCCACATGGATTTTCTATTATCTCTGTTACTGCCTCAGGCAGTCATTAGCTAGGAATGGGAATCTCTTCCTGCTAAGAGTCCAGCCCTTAATAAGCTGTAGGAGGCTGGTTGCAGGCTTCTGCATTGGGATTAGGCCTCACAGTGCAACCAGAGATGAGGAGTCCTTAACTGTGCCTCTGGGTACATTCCCTAATTAAACCATATGCAGAACAAGTTCTACTGAATGTACCCAGACCAAGAACAGAGAGGATGCTAAACAGAAAACTCAGTTATTACCTAGGTAGTGAAAGAGAATCTTCTGTTACAGAGGAGTAAGGGATATGTGATCTGTTATGGCACTTTCTGTTTACCCTCAGGAGAGACTTTAAGTACATATTAACCATCTTGCTGAAATGAAAGAGAAATGGACATCAATAAGAAAAATTTGTAGATCATACATATTTAAACAGGCCCTGTATCATCACTAGGCAAGAGAGAAGTAAGTTTACAGCAGATCTAAACAGACAATACTGATAGCAGATAAATGACTAACATACTCTTTCGGCACTTAAACTATTATTGCTTTTGTGCCATAATTTCATAGAATGCAGGAACAGGGGTAGAATGACTGTAGGGTCAAAATAAACACAACAACCAGAAATGTATCATGAAGCCAAATAGAACTAAGAGGAACAGTGACAATCCTCAGCTCTTACCTCTGCCTGTGAGGAGAAGGGAAGACAAGGAACCTCAGTAAGACATGGACCTGGAAAAGCGCAAAATGGCTTCATCTAGGAATAATGTGAAACTCAGCAAGAAGAATACATACTGTTTCATTGAACACAAGTTTAATCACATCTATATTTCAGCCATCTGAGTAAAGTATTTCAGAGCGGTAGAAATACTAGTTCAAAGACATAAAACAAATCAGGCAAGAACCTAGATCTCACTGCTTCAGGAAACAGAGTCAAACAACAGAAGCAACTTCAGTTAGGGAGAGATCCAAAGTGCTCATGCTTAACCAAGAGACTTGGAATTTTAGTCATTTAGGAAACACCTACTGAGCATTTAATGTGTACAAAGCACCACATTGGGAATATGGGGTTCACAATGGTATAAATCCTCAAAAGACTAACCACGGAAACAGTCTTTTTTGTGCCCAGCAAAGAAAGCCATGAAAGAGAGTAACGGGCTATAGAAAGAGAAAATCAAATCAATGACTTCTAAGGTCCCACTTTTTAGTGAACCCTACAGTGGAATTTAGGTCATTAAAGCACTCTCCAATATCCAACCTGAAATGAAGTGATACAAGATTGTCCTCCTGTGGTTAGGAGTGGAGATGGGAGAGGCACCCTTTTACCTTCCTTGAAGGGTTAGACCTCATTTTCTAATATAGACTGGGAAAAATATTTTAATGCAAATTGAGGTGGCAACATAATCTGATAAGCCCAAGAAAGAACCCTGGACAAAGTTGTCTTGGATGTTTTTCATATAAAAAGTGCTCATTGGTGGATATCTTTTAAAAAGCCGCAAGAAACAGTACTGGAAATAAAGAAATTTGTTTAAAGATGTACTTTCTCTATGCTATAGAATACTGCATCAAATTTTAGCCTTCAGTTGCCATAATGTCTGGCCTTCACATTGTGGTGTTTCTGCCATACAATTTAACTGATATGTAATGTTATAGCAATGCCAAAGTCAAACATTCTGACAGCTCTTTAAAGAGACATATAAGTCCCCTTAAAATTTCTGTTCATGCAGTGGCACACATAGTTGGTTAAGAGAAACCCTGATTATAGCATATGGAAACTTAGTGGCATGGTGGTGACAACAGATGGCACTGTCTAAGCTACCTGTTGGCATTTTTGTTTTCACAGTTTTGATATTTCCCAACCATTGGGATGCAGTCTTGGAGAAAAGTATCTCATATCTCATCAGAGAAAGATTTGGAAGTTTCCTATTCTTACATTTCCTCCACGAGTCTTCTTTATTATCTTTGCTGTTACCGAGTTATTTAATTATACACAGAAACAAACAGAGATAATGAATGTTGAAATACAGAGAAAGTGGACTATGTAATATATTTATCCCATGAATTCTTATTTAGCAACTACTATGTGCCTACCAACACGTTGAGCATTTATAGCAGGAAATAAAACATTATCTCAGGCACTATAAAACTCTTGGGAAGAGAAAAAGAATAAATATATTAAAATATATGATATTCTAGTTTGTGAGAATACTCTAAAAAAATTAAGGTGAGAAAGGAGGGAGAGAGAGGATATTTTAAATGGTAAATCATTCATCACAAATCTTGCATTGACAGAATAATGTGCTTAAGTGGTGACTCAGTCAGCTCTTTCACAGTACTGCTATTTAAGAAACTACCCTGAAACTGAGTACTATGGTTCAGAAAATGTATTTCTCAATTAACATATGATAGATGACCCATATATCTTTGGGTCAGTTGTGGTTACCTGATCTATCCTATGAACAATTGGACTTAACACTAAGTGTGGTCTAGAGTCAAGGTCTGCTTTATATGTCTGTTACCTTGCATGAATAAGTAGAAAATATAGGACATATTCTTCTCATGAAAATAGCAAACATTCAAGAGGGTATAATGGAAATGTAATGACTCCTTTTTTTTTTTTTTTGCATTTAGGTTTGGGGATACATGTGAAGAATATGCAAGATTGTTGCATGGGTACACACATGGCAGCATGTGTACCCTCTTCCCCATCACCTATATCTGGCATTTCTCCCCATGCTATCTCTCCCCAACTCCCCACCCCTGCTGTCCCTGCCCTATTTCCCGCCCAACAGACCCCAGTGTGTGATGCGCTCATCTCTGTGTCCTTGTATTCTCATTGTTCAACACCCACCTATGAGTGAGAACATATGGTATTTGATTTTCTGTTCTTGTGTCAGTTTGCTGAGAATGATGGTTTCCAGGTTCATCCATGTCCCTACAAAGGACACAAACTCATTTTTTATAGCTGCATAGTATTCCATGGTGTATATGTGCCACATTTTCCCTGTCCAGTCTATCATTGATGGGCATTTGGGTTGGTTCCAGGTCTTTACTATTGAAGAGTGCTGCAATGAACATTTGTGTACATGTGTCCTTGTAGTAGAACAATTTATACTCCTTTGGATATATACCCAGTAACAGAATTGCTGGGTCAAATGGAATTTCTATTTCTTGGTCCTTGAGGAATCACCACACTGTCTTCCACAATGGTTGAACTAATTTACACTCCCACCAACAGTGTAAAAGTGTTCCTATTTCTCCACATCCTCTCCAGCATCTATTGTCTCCAGATTTTTTAATGATTGACATTCTAACTGGCGTGAGATGGTATCTCAATGTAGTTTTGATTTGCATTTCTCTAATGACCAGTGATGATGAGCATTTTTTCATATGTTTGTTGGCCTCATGTACGTCTTCTTTTATAAAGTGTCTGTTGATATCCTTCGCCCAGTTTTGAATGGGCTTATATGTTTTTTTCTTGTAAATCTGTTTTAATTCTTTGTAGATTCTGGATATTAGCCTCTTGTCAGATGGGTAGATTGCAAACATTGTTTCCCATTCTGCTGGTTGCTGATTCACTCTAATGACTGTTTCTTTTGCTGTGCAGAAGCTGTGGAGTTTGTTTAAGTCCCATTTGTCTATTTTGGCTTTTGCTGCCAATGCTTTTCTTGCCTACGTCTATGTTCTGCATGGTTTTGCCTAGATTTTCTTCTAGGGTTTTTATGGTGTTAGGTCTTATATTTAAGTCTTTAATCCATCTGGAGTTAATTTTAGTGTAAGGTGTCAGGAAGGGGTCCAGTTTCTGCATTCTGCACATGGCTAGCCAGTTTTCCCAGCACCATTTACTAAACAGGGAATCCATTCCCCATTACCAGTTTTTGTCAGGTTTGTCAAAGATTAGATGGTTGTGATGTGTGGTGTTGCCACCAAGGCCTCTGTTCTGTTCCATTGGTCTATATCTGTTTTGGTACCAGTACCATGCTGTTTTGATCACTGTAGCCTCGTAGTATACTTTGAAGTCCAGTAGTGCGATGCCTCCAGCTTTGTTCTTTTTGCTTAGAACTGACTTGGCTATCCTGGCTCTTTTTGGTTCCATATGAAGTTTAAGTTGGTTTTTTCCAGTTGTGTGAAGAAGGTCATTGGTAACTTGATGGGGATAGCATTGAATCTGTAAATTACTTTGGGGCAGTGTGGCCATTTTCACGATATTGATTCTTCCTAACTAGGTGCATGGAATGTTTCTCCATCTGTTTGTGTCCTTTCTTACTCCGTTGAGCACTAGTTTGTAGTTCTCCTTGAAGAGGTCCTTTATCTTCCTTGCTAGTTGTATTCCTAGGTATTTTATTCTCTTTGTAGCAATTGTGAATGTCAGTTCATTCTTGATTTGGCTCTCTCTAAGTCTGTTATTGGAGTAGAGAAATGCTTGTGATTTTTGCACATTGATTTTGTATCCTGAGACTTTACTGAAGTTGCTTATCAGTTTTAGGAGATTTTATGATGAGATGATGGGATCTTCTAGATATACAATAGTGTCATCTGCAAATAGAGACAATTTCAATTCCTCCTTTCCTATTTGAATACGCTTTATTTCTTTATCTTGCCTGATTGCTCTTGGTAGAACTTCCAATACTATATTGAATAGGAGTGGTAAGAGAGCTCATCCTTGTCTAGTGCCAGATTTCAAAGAGAATGCTTCAGGTTTTTGTCCATTCAGTATGATATTGGCTGTTGGTTTGTCATAAATAGCTTTTATTATTTTGAGATACGTTCCAGCAATACCTAATTTATTGAGGGTTTTTAGCATAAAGGGCTGTTGAATTTTATCAAAGGCCTTCTCTGCATCAATTGAGATAATCATGCAGTTTTTGTCTTTGGTTCTGTTTATGTAGTGAATTACGTTTATAGACTTGTATATGTTGAACCAGCCTTGCTTCTCTGGGATGAAGCCTACTTGATCAAGGTGGGTAAACTTTGATGTGCTATTGCAATCGGTTTGCCATTATTTTATTGAAGATGTTTGCATCTATGTTCATTATGGATATTGGCCTGAAGTTTTCTTTTCTTGCTGAGTCTTGGCCAGGTTTTGTTATCAGTATGATGTTGGTCTCATAAAATAATTTGGGAAGGATTCCCTCTTTTTAGATTGTTTGGAATAGTTTCAGAAAGAATGATACCAGCTCCTCTTTGTATGTCTGGTAGAATTCTTCTGTGAACCCATCTGGGCCTGGGCTTTTTTTGGTGATATGCTCTGAATTCCTGCCTCAACTTCTTCCCTTGTTATTGGTCTATTCAGGGTTTCATCTTCTTCCTGGTTTAGGCTTGGGAGAATGCAAGTGTCCAGGAATTTATACATTTCATCCAATAGAGTTGTTTGTAATAATATTTGATGATGGTTTGTATTTCTATGGAATCTGTGGTGATCTCCCTTATATTGTTTTTTATTGCATCTATTTGATTATTCTCTCTTTTCTTTTTTATTAATCTGGCCAGTGGTCTATGTCTTTGAACTTTTCGAAAAATCAGCTTCTGGATTTATTGATTTTTTTTAAGGGTTTTTTGTGTGTCTATCTCCTTCAGTTTTGCTCTGTTCATACTTATTTCTTGTCTTTTGCTAGGTTTTGAGTTTTTTTTATCTTGCTCCTCTAGCTCTTTCAATTTTGATGAAAGGGTGTCTATTTTAGATTTTTCCTTGCCTCTCATGTGGGCATTTATTGCTGTGTATTTTCCTCTAGACACTGCTTTAAATGTTTCCCAGAGATTCTGGTATGTTGTGTCTTCGTTCTCATTGATTTCAAAGAACATCTTTACTTCTGCCTTCATTTCTTTATCTATCTAGTCAACATTGAAGAGTCAGTTTTTCAGTTTCCATGAAGCTATACAGTTCTAAGTTAGTTTCTGAATTCTGAGTAGTAACTTGATTGCACTGTGGTCTGTGAGACTGTTTGTTATGATTTCAATTCTTTTGCATTTGCTGAGGAGTGATTTAATTCCAATTATGTGGTAGATTTTAGAGTACATGTGATGTGGTGCTGAGAAGAATGTATATTCTGTGGATTTGGGGTGGAGAGTTCTGTAAATGTCTATTAAGTTTGCTTGTTCCAGGTCTGAGTTCAAGTCCTGGATATCCTTGTTAATTTTCTGTCTCTTTGATCTGTCTAATATTGACATTGGGGTGTTAGAGTCTCACACTATTTTTGAGTGGGAGTCTAAGTCTCTTTGTAAGTCATTAAGAACTTGCTTTATGTATCTGGGTGCTCCTGTATTGGTTGTGTATATATTTAGGACCGTTAGCTCTTCTTATTGCATTGATCCTTTTACCATTATGTAATGTTCTTCTTTGTCTCCTTTGATCTTTGTTGGTTTAAAGTCTATTTTGTCAGAGACAATAATTGCAACACCTGCTTTTTTTCTCTCTCTCCATTTGCTTGGTAAATCTTCCTCCATCCCTTTATTTTGAGCCTTTGTGTATCCTTGTATGTGAGAGGGGTTTCCTGGATACAGCACATCGATGAGTTTTGACTTTTTATCCAATTTACCAGTCTATGCCATTTGATTGGGGCATTTAGCCCATTTACATTTAGGGTTAATATTGTTATGTGTGAATTTGATCCTGCCATTTTGATGCTAGATGGCTCTTTTCTCCATTAGTTGATGCAGTTTCTTCATTTTGTTGATGCTGTTTACCATTTGGTATGTTTTTGGAGTGGGTGGTACTGGTTGTTCCTTTCTATGTTTAGTGCTTCTTTCAGGAGCTGTTTTAAAGCAAGCCTGGTGGTGATGAAATCTCTGAGTACTTTCTTGTTTGTAAAGGATTTCATTTCTCCTTCACTTATGAAACTTAGTTTGTCTGGATATGAAATTCTGGGTTGAAAGTTCTTTTCTTTAAGGATGTTAAATATTGCCCCCCACTCTCTTCTGGCTTGTACGGTTTCTGCTGAGAGATCTGCTGTGAATCTGATGGGGTTCCCTTTGTAGGTAACCTGACCTTTCTCTCTGGCTGCCCTTAGCATTTTCTCCTTCATTTCAACCCTGGTGAATCTGACGATTATATGGCTTGAGGTTGCTCTTCTTGAGGAATGTCTTTGTGGTGTTGTCTGCATATACTGGACTTGAATATTGGCCTGCCTTGCTAGGTTGGGAAGTTTTCCTAGATAATATCCTGAAGAGTATTTTCCAGGTTGCAGTCATTCTCTCCATCACATTCAGGTCCACATATCAAGCATAGATTAGATATTTTCACATAGTCCCATATTTCTTGAAGATTTTGTTCATTCTTTTTTACTCTTTTGTCTCTAATCTTTCCTTCTCATTTTATTTCATTGAGTTGATCTTCAACCTCTGATATCTTTTCTTCTGCTTTGTCCATTCAGCTCTTGAAACTTGTGCATGCTTCACGAAGTTCTTCTGTTGTGTTTTTCAGCTTCATCAATTCACTTATATTCCTCTCTAAGTTGTTTATTCTCATTAGCATTTCATCAAATCTTTTTTCGACGGTCTTAGTTTATTTGCATTGGGTTAGGACATGTTCTTTTAGCTCACAGAAGTTTCTTATTACCCACTTTCCGAAGCCTGATTCTGTCAATTGGTCACATTTGTTCTCCATCCAACCTTGTTCTCTTAGTGTTGAGGAGTTGTGATCCCTTGTAGGAGGAGAGACATTCTGGTTTCAGTTTTTTTCATCCCTTTTGCACTGGTTTCTTCCCATCTTTGTGGATTTATCCACATGTCATCTTTGCAGTAGTTGACTTTCAAATTGGGTCTCTGAGTGGATGTCCAGCTTGTTGATGATTAAGTTATTTCTTCCTGTTTCTTTGTTTTCCTTCTAACATTCAGGCCCCTCAGCTGTAGGACTGCTGAAGTCCACTCCAGGCCCTGCTTGCCTGGGGATCACCTGCAGCAGCTGCAGAACAGTAAGGGTTACTGCTAGGTTCTTTTTCTGCTATCTTTGTCACAGTAGCATACCCGCCAGATGTCAGTCTGAGCTCTCCTTTATGAGGTGGCCCTTTGGATATACATGGGTCAGGGAGCTGCTTGAGGAGATAGTCTGTCCTTTATAGGAGCTCAAGTACTGAGCTGTGAGCTTCATTGTTCATTCTAAGCTGCTGGGCAGATAGATTTAAGTCTGTTGCAGCAGGACTCATAAATGCCTTTTGTTTCCCCTGGTGGTCTGTCCTGGGGAATTACAGCTTTATTTATAAGTTTCTGTCATGCTGCTATGTTTTTTCATGGCTGCCCTGCCCAGTGAGGAGGCAACCTAGTCACTGTCTGCCTGCAGAGGCTTTGTTGATCTGCTGTGGGCGCCACCCAGCTATTGCGTGAACTTCCCTGCAGTCCTATTTACACAGATATAGTTAAAACTGCCTTGGCAATGGTGGTCCGCCTCTGTAATGGTGGACTCTCTCTGTGATGGCAGGGTGACTTGGCAATGGAAGGCTGCCTCATCAATGGCAGACTAACTCTGTAGTGTTGGACTCTCTTGGTAATGGCCAATGGCCCTCCCCCACAGAGCTGGACCATCCCAGGTTCAGCTGTGCTTGCTGTGAAACTCTGAATCCAGAGCATTTTAGATTGCTATTTTTTTGTGGGGTTGAGACCAACCGAGCCTAATCACCTGGCTCCCTGCCTCAGACCCCCACTTTTTTTTTTTTTAGTTGAACCTGTGACTCTGTCTCCCAGGTGTTCTAGTCACCTGTTGAACAGGTACCAGGATCTGTGTGATTTTCTTTGCAGCAACCCACTGTGCTGGCTGAAACAGCCATGCTGAGATTCCTGACACTTTTCTGCCCAGGAATCTCTTGGCCTGGCTCCCGGTTTCAGTCCCCTTTTTATCAGTTGAATAGGTGACTCTGTCTCCCAGGAGCTCCAATCACCACTAAAATCATGCCCAGACCTGTGTATTTTGTGTGGAGACAGGCTGTGTCAGCCAAAACAGCCGCTCTGGCCAAAACTGCCATGCTGGCCAAAACAGCTGTGCTGGAAACCTGTGAGGCTCCTCTGCCTGGCAATCTCCTGGTCTGTGGGTAATAATATTCCATGTGTAAATGCGGTATCCGCTCACCCTCCAGGCTTTTACTGGGAGCTGCAATCCTGAGCTGCTCCTAACGGCCATCTTGGATCTATCCCTGGAAATGCAGTAACTCTTAAGGGCTAAACTCAGAAGTAACATGTTGCTACTTTGAATAGCATTTTATTTTCCAAGGTAATCCTGTAGCCTGATCTCTAAAGTAGGAAGGTACTCTTATGAGATGAACTGCAAAGTC
The DNA here is from genome assembly GCA_963573645.1 of Pithecia hirsuta. Lineage (NCBI taxonomy): Eukaryota > Metazoa > Chordata > Mammalia > Primates > Pitheciidae > Pithecia > Pithecia hirsuta. Next base: position 9,329 of record CAUYLZ010004415.1, on the reverse strand, counting down.
TCATAACAAAGGATCTGGAAACAAGGTAGAATGAACCTGGGGAGACGGGCTATATGCCATTTCAATCCTATGTAAGAAGCAGTTTGTTTGAAAAATATTTTTCCTTCCTGGACTTGGCAGAAGTTGAAAAATGAAGGTAAGGAATGTGAGAAAAATCACCAGACCCAGCAAGTTTGCTTTGAGTCTCATAAACCTAGAGTATGGTCTGTAGTATATAGCCCAAAGTGTCATTACATAGCCTATCTATGCTCACAACTACACCTTTAGTAAATCTCACCAGCTGTCTGTCTTCTGGTATATAAAGACATAGACTTATAAGTAGGTGAGAATTCCACCTTTTTCTTGAAATTCACGCTTATCTACTTTCAGTCCTGCCCCACATTTTTCATGACATTTTGTTGCATAACATGAAAAATTCCCCCTAGAATCCTTTTAGAAAATGATGATTTTGAAAACAGACTCCCTTCAGTAAATTCTCTAGAGCTCTTTAGTAAGCCAAGCACTAGGACCTGGCTCTTCCCTGTAGACAGAGGAAAGCTAAATTTTCAGTTCATCATCATGTTTAATAGACTCTAATGACCATTACCCAAACTGAAAGTAGTAAATTTCTTCTATTGGAAGAAATACAAACAATTTGTACATAATACAAAAATTCCAGATTGCAACATTAAGGCATATTTTGTAAGCAGGAAAGATAAAGCACTGGGAATTATATGTTTATTGGAAAGGGTAAATAGAAATTTAAGGCATCTTTACTTAGGAGAATTGTGGTTTATATCCAAAAAGTGTAAGCTAAATTTTCAGTTCATCATCATGGTTAATAGAATCTAATGACCATTACCCAAACTGACAGTAGTAAATTTCTTCTATTGGAAGAAATACAAACAATTTGTACATAATATAAAAATTCCAGATTGCAACATTAAGACATATATTGTAAGAAGGTAAGATAAAGCACTGGGAATTATACGTTTATTGGAGAGGGTAAATAGAAATTTAAGGCATCTTTACTTAGGAGAATTCTGGTTTATATCCAAAAAGTGTGTGAGGTACCCATAATACATAAATAATACTAGTGTAGAATTGAAAGTAGGACCAATTAAATGTAATAATTGTCTTTTTTACTTGCATTTTTAAATGTTAAGTTCTGGGATATATGTGCAGGTTTGTTAAGTAGGTATACGTGTGCCATGGTGGCTTTCTGCATCTATCAATCCATCATCTAGGTTTTAAGACCTTCATATATTAGGAATTTGTCCCAGTGTTCTCAAGTACTTTGCCACCTGTCCTCTGACATGCCCCAGTGTGTGATGTCCCTCTCACTATGTCCATGTGTTCTCATTGTTCAGCTCCCACTTATTTTTTTTTCCTTATTTATTTTTTTATTTTTTATTTTTATTGTATTTTAGGTTTTGGGGTACATGTGAAGGACATGCAAGATTGTTGCATAGGAACACACGTGGCAGTGTGATTTGCTGCTTTCCTCCCCTTCACCTATATCTGGCATTTCTTCCCATGCTATCTCTTCCCACCTCCCCAACTCACCTCATCCCACTGTCCCTCCCGTATTTCCCCTACAAGAGTACCCAGTGTGTAGTGCTCCCCTCCGTATGTCCATATGTTCTTATTGTTCATCACCCATATACTATTATTTTCTATAATTTATTTCACTTGGCCATCAAGTCTGCATCTCAGAGGCTGGCCAGGGAACTCAAAATGTGCCAATTAATGGTAACAGTCTCATTTTATATGCATACTCAAGCTCTCAGAGTTTCTTCCCTGGACAACACAGTATCTTGGCACAGAGGGCAGCTCATTTATCTTTGTGGCAGAGGGGAGAAGAGGGCTTTATGCCCTTGCTGTTCCCTGGATACCCTGCTGCCTTCGACTGCAGTAGTTGATGGCTAGGACTGCTGCTGATTCAGTTCTATCTAGGTTCTCCTAGACCCTGCTAGGAGAACAGGTCGTCTCCTAGGTCCTCAGCTCTCAAGTCTCAGCTAAGCCTTATCCAGTACCCTTGCGTAGGATGACCACTCCATCGCCCATTTCCACCCCATGGAGTTACTTTTCCATGGACTGGTAGTGTTTACTCTCAGCTACAATCTTTGTGCCCTTCATTTTGGCCTCTGGGCATGTCTGAATCCCCTTTTTATTACCTTCTGTCTTGTGTTTCTGTCCTTTCATTGTCCCATCCCATTGCCTGAGCTAAGGAGCAGAGGGATGGGAGTACTGGCTTCTTCTGAGACCTACATTCCTTCCTTCTCAATCTTTTTTCCCTGCAGACAGGGTATGACCTGCCTTCTCTGTTGAGGATGACCTCTAAGGCATTCCCTTCTTCCTGTTCATCTGCAGACATGTTTGTTCTAGGTGACTATGCCTCCCTTTCCAAGGCATTAAGCCTCATGGCTTAGTCTTAATGGTGAATATGATTAATGAGGACAATTCTTTTTTTAACTTCAGGTTAACTTTTCAAGATAATTACATTAGCATTTATGAAGTACTTTCTCCCTGGAAATTCTGCATACTAGCCTGACACTGTTAGCGTTTGCTGCCCACTTGGTAGTGAATCTTATGGCCTCCAGTGTGAGGTCAGCCTGTTGAGGAGTGTAGACTCACCTGGGGTAGATGCTCATGGTTCAAGTTGGTGAGTCAACTAGGAGAGCTTCTTCTACTCTTTGGATCACCATATATAAAATGTTTGTCTGCAGTGAAATAAGCCAAGAGTTTAGCCTCAAATTCCCATGGGAATCCTATGGGAATTTGACAGAGTCCGTGGCTTATGCCAAGACTAGCAAGGATCAAATGAATAAATGCAAAGATGTACAATGTTTAAGCTTTCTTTTTGTCACATCTTTGTTCTGTACATTGAGGCTTTGAGTGGATTTTGTCTTAAGACAAATTCTCCTTTTTGTATAGGGTACATTGTCTGTTTTTGTACTTCTCTTATGGGCTGTGCACATAAATATGATGTCCATGGATCATTTTAAGCCAAACCCTAGGGAGTCTTGCTGCTTTTAAGCCTTGAGGATGGTTTGACCTGGAGACTGTTAGTTGCTTTTCGTGGAAAATAATGATTACTCAAGAGCTTTTAAATTCTGTTTTTAGTTTGCTGCTGAATATTTTTTAGCCATGTATGATCTTGTATTTGTTGAACCCAAGACACTCAAGTCCCCACTAAACAATCAAATTATATTTCAGAAATACGGCATCTTTCTTCGTCACTCTCAGATGCTAAAAGCTTGTACTAGGTGAGAGCTGCTACATCTCCTTCTGGTGGCAGGGACGATACAAAGAAAACTGTTCTTCCTTCTTTAGTTAACACAGTGATGATGGGTGCCTGTTTGTGAGCAGAGGTATGGCATTTTTGACATAAGATAAATTCCTAAGAGCTGTCTTGAAAGTGAATTTCTTGATGCATTTCAACCTTATTTGTTTATATCAAATGACTTTTTCTATTTCTCAGGTCGACTTCTTACTCAAACTACGTTTATGACTACTAGTTCCTGCAGAATTGAATCTGCTTCATGCAGGTGCAATTAGACTGAGACTTACAATGTGCTCATGCCATGGCCATGTACCGCTAGTGTCATGCCTTATAGCTCGCTGGTGCCACAGCCATGAAATTCTGCTCCATACTTAGGTATTCAAATTTCTAAAACTTCAGAGGAGTAAGCCCCTGAGTGGGAGAGAGGAGGAGACAGATAAATGCTTCTCTCTTTTGTCCCCAGGATGAACACTTCTGAGATACAGGTCATAAGACTCCGGAAGATCCTGGTAGATCAAGCACTGGCTGCTTACAGTAGTGGCCAACTCAGTAATACATCCCTGTATCAGCTTTGCCTCTTTCCTGTTTCGCTTTCCCTGTCCTGTACACTTGCTTCCTGGGAAGCATATTCCAAAATGAACTACGTGTAAGGATGCTTTTGCCTCAGGTTATGCTTTGGGGGAATCCAGGCTAAGACAGAATTCTTCCTCATAAAATAGAAGCTTGCATTTTCTCTTGTTTCATATCATTTCTTACTAAAGTGTGCCAATAGAGAGTCAAACATAAAGAGAAGCCCTTCTGAGTCTGGTGCAGGTGTGCATGTGTATGTATATGTCTGAGTATATAAATGCATTACAAAGCTAGTTCTAGTAATTATTTAGTTATCTACATAAAAAGACAGACAGATGGATTATCTAAAAATTATGTATATTTGATACAGAGATACACCCACTTCCACATTTACTGACAGTCAAAACTCTTCTATGCCTAGCTCCAAGTTTCTTCCAACTTGATACATTTTTTATAACCTAGAATCCTATAGTATGATGGTGGGGAAGAGATCTTGAGAAATCCACAAAGCAAGTAAACTAGTTTAACACTAAGAGTTAAATTGTAGTTATCTGCTGCTTGAGATAATCCACATTTTATTCCCATCAAATAATTAAGGATTGATTGAATTGATAATAATAATATGATTTACTTTTACTTAAAACTAAAAACCTGTTCGGTTTGAAACATTGTCAAAATGGCTATCAGGAGAATTTAGGGGGCTAAAAGAGAAGGGGGTTAGAACATCTTAAGTGAAACTGGTCCTCCCCAAATTCTAGGGCCTCATGATCATGGAGAGGAATTCTGATGACCATTTCCATAATCAATGTCTTGAGAAGGAATTTATTTTCTTGCCCAGGAAGATAGGATCCTATCAGAATCTCAAAGGCATGAAAATGTTGCAAGAGAGCTTTGGAAAAGGGATGTTCCTAAAATTTGGACATCCATCAGGTTGCAGAAATTGGGTTTCTACTCATTTGATAGCATGCTTCAAATTATTTTTTATCCTATTATTGCTCCTTTCTTTGTAACCAGCAGATACCATGTGAATTCTGGCTTCTCTAACCTTTTGCCAACACAGGCAAAAATTAGAGAAAACATGGAATTACCCCTTTTCTTGTGGTTGCATTATATGAGTAATTATCTATCGTAGAATCCCTTCAACCTTCTGTTCAGTTTTGATCACTTTATTTCCTTTGGTGAGTCATAAGAACCATGATTTCACATATGTTCTTTTTTTAAATATTTAATTAATACTCTAGTTGGATAAAGAATTTTAGAAGTTGATTATATTAATTCAAACTATTTGGGTTGCAAATGCTAGAAAGCCAAGTAACAGTAGTTGAAGCAGAGATGCTGTGGTGTCTCAAAGATCTCAAGAGCAGAAGTGGGGCTGGGCTGCCAATGTCCAGCAGGCCTCTGACTTCACCTTTTGCCCTTCTGTGTCTTTATTTTTGTACTTCATTTATTTCTTTCTCATTCTCTCAACTGGCATACTCTGCTCACATGGGAAGGAAACATGGCTGTTAACAGAACTTATCGGAGTTTTTCATTTATAGGTTTCCATCACCTGGGAAGAGATTGACCTTCTTTGTTTTCATGTGCCAAATCCCTGGTAAAGGACCCTAAGTGGTCAGCTTGGATGTACGCTTATCCTAGAACCAATGTGGTAGCCAGGACAGGTCATGGGAGGTGATTGGCCCACATATCTTCTCCTGGACCAATTAACTCAGGCCAGGGAACACTTTGCACAAGATGATTGGTCTAGAGTTTACCATCTTGATAGAGTGGGGCAGAGGATGGGAAGGGGTGATTTCCAGAAGAAAGTAGTGGAAGAGTATGGCAGGCTGTATACAGTTTAGCAAAAATAGTTCATTACATTGATCTGAAGGAATTAGAACCTTATAGTCAATAAGGTAAATTTTACATAAAGTATCAAATGCCTCTGGTGCTGTGAATATAAAATAATTCCTTTAGAAAAATAGTGTTTCATTTTTTCTTTCAATTTACTTATTTATATATTTATTTATTATTTCCATAGGTTTGTGGGGAACAGGTGATGTTTGGTTACGTAAGTTCTTCAGTAGTGATTTCTGAGATTTTGATGCACCTATCACATGAGCAGTATACACTGTATCCAGTTCGTAGTCTTTTATCCCTCACCCCTCTCCCACTCTTTCCCCCAAGTTCCCAAAGTCCATTATACCATTCTTATGCCTTTGCATCTGCATAGCTTAGCTCCCACTTATAAGTGAGCAGATATGATGTTTGGTTTTCTATTCCTGAGTTACTTCAGTTATAATAATGGCTTCCAACTCCATCCATGTTGCTGTGAATGCCATTATTTCATTTCTTTTTATGGCTGAATAGTATTCCTAGCTATATACATTATATATATGTATATATATATATATAAATTCCTTTATTCACTCATCGATTGATGGGCATTTGGGATGGTTCTATATTTTTGCAGTTACAAATTGTTGGCTATAAACATGTATGTGCAAGTATCTATTTCATATAATGACTTATTTTCCTCTGGGTAGATACCCAGCAGTAGGATTGCTACATCAAATGGTAGTTCTACTTTTAGTTCATTAAGGAATCTCCACACTGTGTTTCATAGCAATTGTACTAGTTTACATTCCCAGCAGTGTAAAAGTGTTCCCTTTCACTGCATCCCTGCCAACATCTATTATATTTTTATTATGGCCAATCTTAGAGGAGTGAGGTGATACTGCATTATGGTTTTGATTTGCATTTCCCTGATCATTAGTAATGTTGGACATTTTCCGTATGCTTGTTGGCCATTTGTATATCTTTTTTTGAGAACTGTTTATTTATGTTCTTAGCCCATTTTTTGATGGGATTTTTTTTTTTTTTTTTTTTTTGGCTAATTTGTTTGAGTTCCCAATAGAGTATGGGAATTAGTTGTTTGTCAGATATATATATTTTGAAGATTTTCTTATATTCTGTGGGTTTTTTATTCTGCTGATTGTTTCTTTTGCTGTGTAGAAACTTATTAGTTTACATCTCATCATTTATCATTGGTTTTGTTGCATTTGCTTTGGGGCTCTTGGTCATGAAGTTTGCCTAAGCCAATGTCTAAAAGGGTTTTTTTTTTGATATTCTAGAATTTTTATGGTTTCAGGCTGTTCTTCACAGAACTAGAAAAAAACCATTCTAAAATTCATATGGAACCAAAAAAGAGCCAAGATAGCCAAAGCCAAAAGAACAAATCTGCAGGCATCACATTAACCAACTTCAAACAATACTGTAAGGCCATAGTCACCAAAACAGCATGGTACTGGTATAAATAGGCACATAGACTAATGGAACAGAATAGAGAACCCAGAAATAAAGCCAAATACTTACAGCTAACTGATCTTTGACAAAGCAAACAAAAACATAAAGTGGGGAAAGGACACCCTGTTCAACAAATGTTGCTGGGATAATTGGCAAGCCACATGTAGAAGAATGAAGCTGATTCTCATTTTTCACTTTATATAAAAATCAACTCAAGATGGATTAAGGACTTAAATCTAAGAATACTGGTATTTTTAACTATTAATATCTAGTTCCTGATTATGTCATGGATAGAGGTGATATAACAATTCAGTAAAAACATCCAGCGCTATTAAAAGTATGTGAATGTGGTAATGTTGATAGCAATGAAAATGAAATATCAAATCATTGTAATTTGGTTTCATTTGCCCAGCTACTAAAATGCCCTTTCAATTAAATGTGTATTTAGTTTATTTGTTATTAATTATGTAAATTATAAGTGATTAAGCAGCTATACACTGGGAATATTTTGCTTGGTTTAATTTTACATATATATATGGTTATATGGTTTCAGACTGTTCTTCACAGAACTAGAAAAAAACAATCCTAAAATTCATATGGAACCAAAAAAGAGCCCAGATAGCCAAAGCTAAAAGAACAAATCTGGAGGCATCACATTAACCAACTTCAAACAATACTATAAGGCTGTAGTCACCAAAACAGCATGGTCTGGTATAAAAATGGGCACATAGACCAATGGAACAGAATAGAGAACCCAGAAATAAAGCCAAATACTTACAGTATTTGGTAATATATATTTATATATATATAAATATATAACAATATATATTTATATTAAATATAAATGTAATATCTATAAATATATATATAAATATATTTATTTTAAATTGCATTTTAGGTTCTGGGGTACATGTAAAGAACATGCAGGATTGTTGCATAGGTACATACATGGCAATGTGGTTTGCTGCCTCCATCCTCATAACCTATATCTGGCATTTCTCCCCATGTTATCCCTCTCCAACTCCCTACCCCCCACTATCCCGCCCCTCGTCACCCTCAACAGACCTCAGTGTGTGATGCTCCCCTCCCTATGTCCATGTGTTCTCACTGTTCAACACCTGCCTATGAGTGAGAATATGAGGTGTTTGATTCTCTGTTCCTGTGTCAGTTTGTTGAGAATGATGATTTCCAGGTTCATCCATGTCCCTACAAAGGATATGAACTCATTGTTTTTTTATGGCTGCACAGTATTCCATGATGTATATGTGCCACATTTTCCCTGTCCAGTCTATCATCAATGGGCATTTGGGTTGGTTCCAAGTCTTTGCTATTGTAAACAGTGCTGCATTGAACATATGTGTGCTTGTGTCCTTATAATAGAACGATTTATAATCCTTTGGATATATATACCCAGTAATGGGATTGCTGGGTTAAATGGAATTTCTATTTCTAGGTCCTTGAGGAATCACCACACTGTCTTCCACAATGGTTGAACTAATTTACACTCCCACCAACAGTGTAAAAGTGTTCCTATTTGTCCACATCCTCTCCAGCATCTGTTGTCTCCAGATTTTTTAATGATTGTCATTCTAACTGGCATGAGATGGTATCTCAATGTAGTTTTGATTTGCATTTCTCTAATGACCAGTGATGATGAGCATTCTTTCATATGTTTGTTGGCCTCATATATGTCTTCTTTTGAAAAGTGTCTGTTCATATCCTTCACCCACTTTTGAATGGATTTGTTTGTTTTTTTCTTGAAAATCTTGTTTTAGTTCTTTGTAGATTTTGGATATTAGCCCATTGTCAGATGAGTAGATTGCAAAATTTTTTTCCCATTCTGTTGGTTGCTGGTTCACTCTAATGATTGTTTGTTTTGCTGTACAGAAGCTCTGGAGTTTAATTAGATCCCATTTGTCTATTTTGGCTTTTGTTGTCATTGCTTTTGGTGTTTTAGTCAAGAAGTCCTTCCCTATGCCTATGTCCTGAATGCTTTTGCCTAGGTTTTCTTCTAGAGTTTTTATGATGTTAGGTCTTATGTTTAAGTCTTTAATCTATCTGGAGTTATTTTTAGTGTAAGGTGTCAGGAAGGGGTCCAGTTTCTGCTTTCTGCACATGACTAGCCAGTTTTCCCAACACCATTTATTAAACAGGGAATCCTTTCCCCATTGCTTGTTTTTGTCAGGTTTGTCAAAGATCAGATGGTTGT
>CAUYLZ010004413.1:0-29451 GCA_963573645.1 Pithecia hirsuta | reverse complement strand
CTCAGCCTTCCAAAGTGCTGGAATTATAGGTGTGAGCCACTGTGCCCTTATTTATTTATTTTAGAGACAGGATCTCACTCTGTTACCCAGGCTGGAGTGCAGTGGCACAATCATAACTCATGTAACCTTAAACTCCTGGGCTCAAGTGATCCTCCCACCTCAGCCTCCTGAGAAGCTAGGACTACAGGCATATGCAAACCATGCCAAGATATATATATATATTTTATATATATGATACATATATATATATATTTTATATATATGATACATATATATATTTTATATATATGATACATATATATATTTTATATATATGATACATATATATATATTTTATATATATGATACATATATATATATTTTATATATATGATACATATATATATATTTTATATATATGATACATATATATATATATTTTATATATATGATACATATATATATATATTTTATATATATGATACATATATATATTTTATATATATGATACATATATATATATATTTTATATATATGATACATATATATATATATTTTATATATATGATACATATATATAATTTTTTTCATGGAGATTGAGTCTTGTTATGTTGCCCAGACTGGTCTCGAACTTCTGGCTTCAAGTGAACCTCTTGCCTTGGCCTCCCAAACCATTGGGATTGCAGACATAATGTTTGAAAATATAGGTAGTTTTAATAATGTTTGAAAATATAGGTAGAATGACTGAATGCCTGGCACATAGTTGGCACTCAAATGGTAGCTATTAAGCCACTGATAAGATTATTGTACTTAGCATTAAGTCAGGTATTTGTTGATTGCCATAATCTTGCCTCAGTACTGACAGGCGAGAAGATTAACCACCCAAGTTTTTATGTCCTGACAGAAAAGGAAAAAATGCAAGTAGGTCTTTTTTTTTTTTTTTTTAAAAAAAGACGGGGTTTCACCATGTTGGTCAGGCTGGTCTTGAACTCCCAACTTCAGGTGATCCATCTGCCTTGGCCTCCAAAGTGCTTGGATTACAGGCGTGAGCTACCACGCCCGGCCGCAAGTAGTTATTTTATTTAACAAACGCTGATATAGTGTTTACTATGTGTCAGGTATGTTCTAAGGTTTTCATAAATATTAATTTAATCCTCATAACAAACTTATAGGTACTATTATTATCCACATTTTACAGATGGGGAAACTGTGGCACCACAGGTAAATAACTAAAGTCATGTAGCTGAGAAATCACAGAGCCAAGATCTACGCTCTGACTTTAGAGTCCAGGCTCTTAACCGTTGTTTGGTAACAAAAAAGCCTAGACAAGCACATAATTTCAGAACTAAAACAACCCTCAGTAAGCAACTAGTTCAAGCCCTTCATTTTAAAGATTAAACAAAAAGGAAGTTAGATAGGGGTAGGTCCCCAAAGCAGGTAAGATCACCAGAGCTAGCTAATGAGGCCCCCAGAAGCCAAGAATTACATAGCAGATTTCTAATACCTAGCCCTCTTCTAAATTCTCTAACACTTACTGCCTGTCCAGTCATGCAGATTTTAGCATGGGCTATCTGAGATCATTTTTCTTCTTAGGCCTATGTTCTGCCCTCTCAGTGGAGCTAAACCCCCAGGGATGGGACTTGTGTCTTCTACCTCTTTGCAATCCCACTCCCAATGTCCTACATAAAAGGCATCACTATCACAGTGATTGGGATGAAGCCAAAGGTGGCATCGATGCAGACTGTGTTCAGGAGAGAGGCAAGGATGAAAGGGTCTCCCTACTTCAGTGTTTTTGCTGCCCACCTTCTTTTTTCTTTATTTAGAAAAAAAGTCTACGTGCGCACAGGTGTGCACATACACACAAACACACAAACACACACACACACACACAAACACACAAACACACACACACACACGCAAACACACAGAGTGAGAGAAAGAGAGAGAGTCCAAAAAGCCCATAAGCCCATTTCTACATAAGGCTTCCAGAATAAAAAGGCTTCTGAATTCAATCTCGAGATCTGGAATGTAAGTCATAGGGCAGACGAATTGAGAGAAAATTAACCTTAATAATAAATTAACCTTCAGGTGAACCTGGACAGATGGCCAGTTATGTTTACTTAAGACTCCACTGTGTAGGCCTAGAGCTACACTGAGTAAAATTTAGAGCTAAACTTCAATGACATTTAAATGCCTTCAACCTTCCTCTGAAGCACCAGCCAGATCAGGTTTGCCTTTCAATTCTCACCCTCATTCTGTGGTTAATTCATAGTGGACTCAACCAATCCTCCCCATGGCTCTGACCACTGACCTTTTCTCTCTGATAATCTAACATTAAGAATCAAGTAGGAATCACAGTTTATTCTTTGTAAAGTCATTTTCCCCGTAATAAACCACAGCATGCAGAGACATTTATCAAAATTTGGTAGTACCCTAAGCAACCATTCCTTATGAAATATCCCCTACACACATATCTGAAAGAGCAGCAAATCAACTGGTTTGGTAACTCCCCCACCCTAACTTTCCCTGACTTTGACTACCTGAAAACATCTTATACTTGGCAAAAGCTCAGAAAAAGATTACTCAGGCAATATTTTCTTCTTAAGTCCACGTTTTACCATTACTCTGAAGCAAGTTACACCTACATACACTCTTCCTAAAGGTGAAATCCAATTGTTTACATTTGAGCTCAACAGTCTGTCAAATTCCTACAATTCCATTTAAACCCCTTGAGCTTAGAGCCTTACCTCAGTACAGCGTGTGCATGTCGACCTACTGAAGATGACCACAGAGTGATTGTCTATATAGGCCTGTAGCAGGGCTCTGCGGTCTGCAGTGGCCGTGCTGGTGAATGCTGCGGGGTTCTCTGGCAAAATACTAGGGTGATGATCTTTAGCTAGAAGTAATGGAAGTAAGGATTATAATTATCAGAAAGGAAAACATGATGATGCATTTTCTAATATTAGGTTCACTCTAAAAGCCTTACCATTTTAGTCCCACAGGCCAAAATACGGAATCTGAGGACGGAAGGACTCTAACGAAGATTATAGCTTTAGTTCTTTCATCTGACTGGAAACATCTGGCAAATTATTCAATATTCCTGACTCAGCTCACACTCGAGATATGTTCTCAGGGGATCCTGACAAGTAACAAGCCATAGTCGGAACATTCCCTGGATGCAGGAGAATAAGTAACAGGTACGAAATACTGAGGCCACATTTTATGCCATCTCTACTCCCAACCATGGTTTAAATGCAGAGAAGCCAAATGTCAGGCAGACATCCCCTTCTCACACAACCCTGCTTACAGACATAGGGGCAGACCACTCAAACCGAGGCTTACACATTTTTTCCCAGGCGAACTCATGGATAAGCAAACACAGTATCTTCAGGCCAGATGCAGCAAGATTGCAATAAAAAATACTTTCTGCAGATTCTCTATTTTCTCCCCAGGATTTTGTGCTGGCCCAATCAGGCATCAAAACAAACATAATCCACCTTAGTGGTATGTTATCCTCACATGACAGCACTGTCATCCTGGGTGTCATCACTGGTCAAAACCACCAAGAGAGTGCTACCTCCAGCTTGTAAAAATGCTTAAGCTAGCCATCTTCTTCAGGGCCCACAAATAAACCAAGCTCAGGTCCACCCTTACTACTTGTTCCTTAGGTGATTTCTTCTCATTTCTGCTGATCTAAGTAAGCCATTCATTCTTCTTAAATCTCCTTATCATCTTCACAGCTAATATTTGTATTTATCCAGAACGAGACAGAGGGTGAATGTTTGTATGCCTCCTTTCATTTAATCCTCACAGCAATATCATTAGGTGGGTACTGCTACCATCATCCCCATTTTACAAACAAGGAAACAGACACAGAGAGGTTATACAACTTCCCCAGGGTTGCACAGCTTACAATAAGTAATGGAGCTAAAATTCAAACCTAAGTTATTATTCTCTAGAACCTACACTTAAAAAAAAAAAACAGCTTTAAAATATAGAAGTCTTTTTCAAACACAGAAGTTTTTGATTTTGATAAAGTCAAATTTATCTTTTTCTTTTTTGCTTGTACTTTTTGAGTTATATCTAAGAAACTATTGCCTATTCCAAAGTCACAAGGATTTTATTTTTTCTAAGAGTCTTATAGTTTTAGTTCTTACTTTTAGGACTATGATCCTTTTTAAGTTAATTTTCATGTATTGTGTAAGGATGGCATCCAACTTGCTTCTTTTGCATACGGATAACCTGCTGTCTTAGCACCATTTGTTGAAAAGACTAATCTTTCCCTATTAATATGTCTTGGCCACCCTTGTCAAAAATCAATTGACTGGCCAGGTGCATTGTCTCATGCCTGTAATTCCAGCACTTTGGGAGGCCGAGGTGGCAGATCATGAGGTCAAGAGATAGAGACCATCCTCGCCAACATGGTGAAATCCCTTCGGTACTAAAAATACAAAAATTAGCCGGGCATCATGGTGGGCACCTGTAGTCCCAGCTACTCGGGAGGCTGAGGCAGGAGAATTGCTAGAACCAGGGAGTCGGAGGTTAAAGTGAGCCGAGATCACGCCACTGCACTCCAGCCTGGCAACAGAGCAAGACTTTGTCTCAAAAAAAAAAAAAAATTGACCATAAATGTAAAGGTAGAGCCCATACTTTTAATTAGTATGTTATACTATCACTACACCTAGAATGATTTTTTTTTTGTTTTGAGATGGAATCTTGCTCTGTCACTCAGGCTAGAGTACAATGGTGTGATCTCGGCTCACTGCAACTTCTACCTCCCAGGCTCAAGTGATTCTCCTCCTCAGCCTCCTGAGTAGCTGGGATTACAGGCATCCGCCACTGCATGCACCTAATTTTTGTATTTTTAGAAGAGATGGGGTTTTGCCATCTTGGCCAGGTTGGTCTTGAACTCCTGACCTCATGATTCACCTACCTCAGCCTCTGCCACCATGCCCGGCCTAGACTGATATTTATTTATTTATTTATTTATTTATTTATTTAGAGACGGAGTCTCACTCTGTCTCCCAGGCTAGAGTGCAGTGATGTGATCTATGCTCACTGCAACCTCTGCCTCTTGGGTTCAAGGGATCCTCCTTTCTCAGCCTCCCAAGTAGCTGGGACTACAGGCATGTGCCACTATGCCCAGCTAATTTTTGCATTTTTAGTAGAGAAAAGGTTTTACCATGTCGGCCAGGATGGTCTCGATTTCTTGACCTCGTGATCCACCTGCCTTGATCCCCCGAAGTGCTGGGATTACAGGCATGAGCCACCATACTCAGTCCTAGACTGATATTTAAATGGTATTTAATGAAATATACTATTTTAATATTAATGTTAAATTAACATTAATTTAATAAATAATTTTTATATTTAATAACATCAGCTAAACCCCAAAATGTTAATAATCATTATCTCTATAAGCTGGACTTTCACTTTCATCATACTTTTTATACTATGTGTTTTTAAAAAGACAGTTAATTTAAAAAAAATTTTAGGCCAGGCACAGTGGCTCCTGCCTGTAATCCCACACTTTGGGAGGCCAAGGCAGGCGGATTACCTGAGGTCGGAAGTTTAAGACCAGCCTGACCAACATGGAGGAACCCCATCTCTAAAACTACAAAATTAGCTGGGTGTGGTGGCACAAGCCTGTAATCCCAGCTACTTGGGAGGCTGAGGCAGGAGAATTGCTTGAACAGAGGTTGCAGTGAGTGGAGATCGTGCCATTGCACTCCAGCCTGGACAAGAGCAAAACTCCATTTCAAAAAATAAATAAATAAAATTTAAATAACCCCTACCATACAATGGCAAGATAGGGTCAACAATCAAAAGACTGTTTTATTATATACCAGACAATCAAATGTTACTAATACTTAAAATATAGATAGAAAAGTGAAAGGGAACATAGTAATCTCCTTATCTTTGAGATATAAGTGCTATGATCTGAATGCTTCTATACCTCCAAAATTTCTGTGTCAAAATCTTAACTCTCAAAGTGACAGCATTAGAAGGAGGGGCTTTTGGGAGGTGATTAGGAGCCCTCAAGAATGGGATTAGCACAGTTATGAAAGAAACTCCAGAGAGCCCATTTCCCCTTTCACTATGTGAGGACACAGCAAGTTGGTACCTACTGAGAATCAGGAAGTGGGCCCTCACCAGATGTGGAATCTACTGGCACCTTGATCTCCGACTTCCCAGGCCACAGAACTGTGAGAAATCGTTTTCTCTTGTTGATAAGCCACCTAGTTTATGTTATTTTGTTATACCAGCCTGAACAGATAGAAAAATGAAAAGTGGGTTCTTCTTAAAGAAAAACTAGCTTGTTGTGATTTCTCTGGGCTAGGTGCGGTGGCTCATGCCTGCAATCCCAGCACTTTGGGAAGCTGAGGTGGGTGGATCATGAGGTCAGGTGTTCGAGACCAGCGTGGCCAATATAGTGAAACCCTGTCTCTACTAAAAGTACAAAAAATTAGCCAGGCATTGTGGCACACGCCTGTAATACCAGCTACTCGGGAAGCTAAGGCAGGAGAATCGCTTGAACCCAGGAGCCAAGATCGCACCACTGCACTCCAGCCCAGGCTACAGTATGAGTTCCAACTCAAAAAAAAAAAAAAAAAAAGAAAAGAGAAAAACTAAAATCTGTGCCAATTAATTATAGGATCCCAAAAGAGAAATGGGACTTATTTGTTGCAGAGTATACCAGATCAGTCTATACCTACAGTATCTGTTTTCCATAAGTGGAAGAGAGGCCTCTCAACCCCTATTTGCATCTGAATAACCAAGACTTACTAGGTCTCATCCTTATCCTTAACTTACTGAATCAGATTTGCAAGGCATGGGCCCAAGCAAGCGTATTTGTGTGTGTGGCCAGGTGCCATGGCTCATGCCTGTAATTCCAGCACTTTGAGAGGCCAAGGCAGGTGGATCACAAAAGGTCAGGAGTTTGAGACAAGCCTGATCAACATGGTGAAACCCCATCTCTACTTAAAATACTAAAATTAGCTGGGCATTGTCCCAGCTACTTGGGAGGCTGAGGCAGAAGAATCATTTGAACCCAGGAGGTGGAGGTTGTAGTGAGCCGAGATCATGCCACTGCACTCCAGCTTGGGCAACAGAGTGAGACTCTGTCTCCGAAAAATAAACAAACATATTTGTGTGTGTAAATATGTTCACACACATCTATGCATATATTTTAAATGTTCCCTGGTAGCTCTAATGCATACTCTTAATTAAGAACTATTGGGCAACATGACACATGACTATAACCTCATCAATGACACTTTAAAATTTTAAAATTAAACTCTAGTTCTCATTTTCTTTTCTCCATTTTTCTTACTTTAAAAGCAATGTAGACTTAAACATTTCTCGTGGTAACATCTCAGAGAATGAGAATCACAGAATGTTAGCCTGGGAGAGACAACTGGGGTCACTAGGCCAACTGTGTTCATTCTACTGAAGAGGAAACTGAGGTCCAGGAAGGTAATTAATTGGCATCAGCGTCAGAGCTGTCACACAAGCCTCCTGATTCCATAACGCCTTACTGACTCCTTCGATTTCATGGCATGACTGACTCAAAAAGCAGGTGATAATTCCTTACATAACATCTATGCCAAGGGCACCACCCAACTATTAGGCTCGGATGTTTGCCAAGACACAGAACACAGAAGGCCATCACAAGGAAAAGAATAACTTTTGTGATTAAGAAGAACTGCAGTCTTACTGGGGAAGAGATTGTTTACCAAAAATAAAATGTACAAATAGATGGAAAGATAAATAAACAAATCATAAGAGGTTAGCCACTACCTGTAATCAAAATCATCAGAATTTTTCCTTAAATTCTGTCTCCAACAAAAAAAAGGCAAATAAAACTTTATCATTTGCTAATAATTTTCCCCCTCAATTTTGAAACAAAATTTGAAGCAGCAAAGAAATAGGTTAAATAAATGTTGCAAAAACAGCACAGAACCAGGTAGTTAGAAAAACACAGATAAAACTGTAATTATAAGTTGCTTCCATTTTGCCCCAATTTTTTTTTTTTGGCCTAAGATCAATTCCTAATATTTGGATCCATGAAGTACTTACTGTCCACTTGTAAAAACTGAAACTAAAGAGTAATAATAAAATGGGCTCCCAACTGCCTGATGCTCCCAATAAAAAATAAAAAAATAAAAAATAAAATGGGCTCCCTACTTGTATTTGTAAAAGTAAACAGAGATCAATAAAAGAGATTAGATAGCCCAAAAAGAGACAAATACAGAATAATTTATGATTTTAAAAAAGCCATCACATGGCCAAGCGTAGTGGCTCACGCCTGTAATCCCAGCATATTGGGAGGCCAAGGCCGGTGGATCACAAGGTCAGGCGATTGAGACCATCCTGGCCAACATGGTGAAACCCCATCTCTACTAAAAATACAAAAATTAGCTGGGTATGATGGCACATGCCTGTAATCCCAGCTACTTGGGAGGCTGAGGCAGGACAATGGCTTGAACCCAGGAGGTGGAAGTTGCAGTGAGCCAAGATCATACCACTGCACTGCAGCCTGGAGACAGAGTGAGCCTCCCTCTCAAAAAAAAAAAAAAAAAAGGAAAGCCATCACAAAGCAGTAAAATGTACTTTCAAAATAGTATGGTAATGATGACTTGATAATTTGGGGAAAAGTTTTTTCACTTTATTATTATACGACACAACATATTAAATGGAATCTTTTCTATATCTCTAGTGAGGTAATAACTTATCAAACTTAGAAGTAAATACAATAATAATAATAGTTTTTTGGTTTTTTTTCCTCCAAAATCAATAGGTCTTTTATTGCATCGTTTAAATATCACAAGTAGGTCTTAGGAATCATCCAGCATCTTGTTTCTATAGCTGGACAACTCTTAGATCTTATTCATCAGCCTGCTGAATAGTTCCTTTTTCTTTTTTTTTTTTTTTAGAGACGGAGTCTCATTCTGTTGCCCAAGCCCTAGAGTGCAATGGCACAGCCTCAGCTCATTGCAACCTCCGCTTCCTAGGTTCAAGCAATTCTCCTGCCCCAACCTCCTGAGTAGCTGGGATTACAGGGGACGCCACCAAGCATGGCTAATTTTTGTATTTTTTAGTAGAGACGGGGTTTCTCCATTTTAGTCAGGCTGTTCTCAAACTCCAGTCCTCAGGTGATCCGCCTGCCTCGACCTCCCAAAGTGCTGGGATTATAGGTGTAAGCCACCGCACCTGGCCTAGTTCCTTTTGCAGAGACATAGATACCATCCAAACATTTCCCGATATCCTTGTTTTTAACTGTTGTGGCTTGCTGAATCAAAGCCACTGAATATGAAGCAAGCTGAATGTTATTTCTTTCAAGGATCAATTCAGCTTTCTGGGCTTGAGATACTGAACAAGCAACACCTGGCCTCATCTAAACCCTGTGGATGTATTTTTTACCCAAGAAATTTCAGATTTCAACAGGAGATGCATTCTGCTAGATAAGGACATTGATGGGGAAGTGAACATACACAGACCTCATCTTGTAATGGAAGCCCAGTGTAACACCCTTGTAACATCCTTCTGCGCATGACTGCAAATAGTCCGAATGGTAGCCAGCTCCTTTCTGCTACCCCGCCATTTGTCAACGTGGAGCCTGTTTTTTTTCTTTCCAAGATTGAGTTTTTTCTGCATTGATGTGGTTGAACTCTCTCCACAGGGTTCCTTTGGGGCCCTTCACAATAACTGTGTGACCCTTCAGAGTAAGGTCGACATTTTCTAGAATCTCAACAGTCTGATTGCTGAGAATGATCTTCATTTTTACAATAGATGCAGCAAAGAAAAATAATAATAGTTTTGTATAAGGTAAAAGAGCAGCATCAGGAAAATACTTACAGGGAAAAAAAAGAATAAAACAACAAAAAGAACTCCAGCAAATTGTTAAGAAAACAACAGGACCACAAATGATAAAATGAATAAAAAACAAAAACAGGCTGGGTGCGTGGTTCACGCCTGTAATCCCAGCACTTTGGGAGGCCAAGGTGGGTGGATCATGAGGTCAGGAGTTTGAGACCAGCCTGGCCAACATAGTGAAACCGCATCTTTACTAAAAATACATAAAAATTAGCAAGGTGTGGTGGTGCATGTCCGTAATCCCAGCTACTCGGGAGGCTGAGGTAGAGGAATTGCTTGAACCCAGGAGGCGGAAGTTGCAATGAGCCAAGATCATGCCATTGCACTCCAGCCCAGGCAACAGTACGAGATCTCCGTCTCAAAAAAAAAACAAAAACAAAAACAGCCAACTCATTAGAAAGAAAATAGGCAAAGGAAATAGAATAAAAGTTTATATTTATTTTATTTTTATTTCATAATGAGAAATGCAGATTCAAGTGATGGAATGTCATTTCTTTTTTTTTTTTTTTTAAAGACAAGGTTTCACCATGTTGGTCAGGCTGGTTTCGAACTCCTGACCTCAGGTGATCCACCCGCCTCGGCCTCCAAAGTGCTTGGATTACAGGCATGAGCCACCATGCCCAGCCAGAATGTCATTTCTTACATGTAAAAAAATGAAAACTCCCAG
This sequence comes from Pithecia hirsuta, assembly GCA_963573645.1. Lineage (NCBI taxonomy): Eukaryota > Metazoa > Chordata > Mammalia > Primates > Pitheciidae > Pithecia > Pithecia hirsuta. Next base: position 18,929 of record CAUYLZ010004413.1, on the reverse strand, counting down.
TGCTGATAAATGTACACTGAAGTGAGTCCATTGATATAGGGTGTGTAACACAAGCTAATACTATTCTTTTGGAAGACAATTTGACAGTGTGGGTCAAAATCACTGAAATGGCCATACTCTTTTTTTTTTTTTTTTTTTTTTCTAGACAGGGTCTCACTCTATCATCCAGGCTGGAGTGCAGTGGCTGAATCTCGACTCACTGCAACCTCCTGAGATGCCATATCTTGTAATTCAGTATTCTTATTTGTGATGACTTACCTTTTAAAAAAAACTAAAATAATGAAAACATTTATTCATAATAAAAACCCCTACCTCCTAGTCTTTTCTTAGAAAAAGCTTTCAGTAGTTTTTATTAATATAGCTACTATCACCTATTTAAAGGGGGATATTCCCTTTTAAGAAAAGTTCTACAGCTTTACAACCAATCATGTTACCTTCCTGTAAAACACAATTGAACAAAATAGGCCACTGACCTACTAATACTCACCATTCCCTCCTCCCAAACATGTCCATTACCTTTGTAGATACAGGGACAAAGTTATACGTTGCCTCAGCTTTCTCTCTCTCAAGGCTAAGCTGCAAAGAGGTTCTATCCCTGCTCTACAACCTACACCCCTTTCCCTTCCCTATCTTCAATCCCTTCTTTTTATCTAATTAAACCAACAATTTCATTATAACATCATTAGCTATTGCAAAAAATTAGAAACAACAAATGTCTGACATTAGAGGAATGGCTAAATTATAGTAGCTCTCTTGTTCTAAGCTTATTTAATGGCTGCATACTATTCAATATTCAAAATCATGTGGAAATAGTTTGACACAATGTTAATTTTTTTTTTACCTCCAATGAGACACAATGTTAATTTAAAAAAAAACCTAGAATACCAAATCCTATGTATGATAATTTTACAATTATGTGAAACTCGACATATAGGAATCCTGAAAAGGAATGCGCAAAATGGCCATATTAGTTACGTTGGTGTGACAGAATTATCCATGACTTTTCCCTTCCTGTATTTCCCAAACTTAAAAAAAAAAGTTGCATACCAGCCTATCACATTTGTTCTTGTCTCTCTGACTCCACTAAACAGAGAAATTCATTCTAATCTTTGTATTCTTGGGGAGATAAAGCAAGATATTTGAACTGTGGGATTACTGAAGGAAAACATTTCCATCCAGGACACTCCTCCTCAAGAAAGAGGTTCCCATCTACATACTATTAATATGTGCTTGTACCTGCCAAAACCACTGACTCCCCATGACTACCACCACCTGAAAGCCTGCAGAGAGCCAGGTTTTGAGTGGCTCTCAGTCCACATTGCTTAGAGAACTATAGAACTGATTCGTATCTCTGGAGAAACCTTGATCAGCCACTTAGCTGTGGAAAGAAGCTCTAGTTTGACAACACAGGAACATCACAGTACTTTTGTGGAGTAACTTCTTTACTTGATGGGCTCTTCAGATCCAAGGAATGCAAAGTAACTGGGGGCAACTGGAAAACAGGCAGTATGAAATATGGAAAGTACAGGTCAATAAAGTCACCCTCCTCTTTTGAATTATCCCCAAGTGGCATTTCACGATAAACCAGGACAACAAATGAACTTCAAAGCAGAGAAACAAGGGGGAGGCGAGACGCAGTGGCTCACGCATATAATCCCAGCACTTTGGGAGGCCAAGGTGGGTGGATCACCTGAGGTCAGGAGTTTGAGACCAGCCTGGCCAACATGGTGAAACCCCATCTCTATTTAAAAAAAAAAAAGAAAAAGAAAAAGAAAAAAAAGAAACAAGGAGGAAAGCAAAGAGGAGCCTGGTAGATGAAAGCACATGGCAAGGCTGAACACAGACTAAAACTGCCACGTGTTAGGACTTGAGTTTTCGCCATTAATAAGCAACATGATCACTTCAAGTGTGATGATAAAAATTTTACAGCACCTCACTCTGCCTGCTGTCATCACTTTCTGGTTTATAGGTTTGTCACACATATTTTTACTGGCTGCCTGTGGTTAAAAGCAGCTGAAGTGCAAGTCAGAAGAAATCAGATCCCCAAACCTCTTAACAAAACTTCTTATTCAGTTCAAGTGCAAAGACTTTTGCAAACACACCACCACTCTCAGAAGATTCCTTTTAACAAAGTAATAATTATTAAAATAGTTTATTCAACCCACAAGACACACAAATATTGCTCTTGGGTCTGAAAAGAACCCATCAAGTAAAGAAGTTATTCCACAAAAGATCTAAGAGTCAGGAAGCTTAAATGCCCATTACACTGTCTATAAATCAAGTGAACACAAGAAGATACTTATATGTGTTTCTGAAAGTCTGTAGGGTAACAAACTAGCTGGAAAAATAAAACAAGCCTTTGTGGAAACACAAAGAAGGAAGATGAAAGACTCCTTAAAAGGACATGATAATGAATTTCTCATGCTGAAATTAATAATAAGTACATCTTAGTTATTAGTATTATTTATTTACCAGACTGAAATAAACCCCGAAGAAGGTTTTTTAGCCTTAGAAGGTTTTTTAGTTTTGACAAGGAAATTGTCATATGAAGGACTTAAGTGCTATAAAAAGGACTACAGGCCGGGCGCAGTGGCTCACGCCTGTAATCCCAACACATTGGGAGGCTGAGGCAGGTAGATCACCAGGTCAGGAGTTCAAGACCAGTCTGGTCAAGATGGTGAAACCCTGCCTCTACTGAAAATACAAAAAGTAGCCGGGTGCAGTGGCAGGTGCCTATAATCCCAGCTACTCATGAGGCTGAGGCAGGAGAATCACTTGAACCTGGGAGGTGGAGGTTGCAATGAGCCGAGATCAAGCCACTACATTCCAGCCTGGGCAACAGAGTGAGACTTTATCAAAAAAAAAAAAAAAAAAAAAAAAAAAAAAGGACTACAATATCCTGGTTATAGCTCTTATGCATTATGCTTGCATCTCCTTCAAAGGAGTCTTATTTGAAGGATAAGATTAAACCTTAGTTATGTTGGGATCCTTACCAAGAATTCCCATTTGCCTCACTCCACAGTTGTATTCTAATATGATTATATGCCATGTCCAGGACTCAGTGGCTGTGTGAGCCTGAGAATACACATTTGAAGGGAACTCTCTCTTCCGCAAAGGACCTGTTTGTGGAATGGTTCATGACAAGAGAAACTACGCCAGAAGTCCAAGTACGCTGCCACTGGAACTAGACTCTGTGTGTGAGGTGGGAGGGGGTGGGGGTTAGTCTTGGTTTACTGGATCACTCAGCCTCAGGGGTCTCCTGACAGGGTTGGGCTTTACCACAGGGAATGTGGAAGAGTAACTGAAGGACCAAATGAAGAAGAAAAACATACACCTTCCTTTCACCTAGTTGTAAATTTAATATTGATGCTGTTAATAAGATAAGAAAATCATTTTAAAAGCAATACAACAGAGCTGTTAAAAAATCATTAGTATAGGCCACTCGCAGTGGCTCACGCCTGTAATCCCAGCACTTTGGGAGGCCAAGGCCGGCATATCATGAGGTCACAAGTTTGAGGCCAGCCTGGCCAAGATGATGAAACCCTGTCTCTACTAAAAATACAAAAATTAGCCGGGCATGGTGGCCCATGCCTGTAGTCCCAGCTACTTGGGAGGCTGAGGCAAGAGAAACACTTGAACCCAGGAGGTGGAGGTTGCAGTGAGCCAGGATTGCACCACTGCACTCCAGCCTAGGCAACAGAGCAAGACTCTGTCTCAAAAAAAAAAAAAAAAAAACTCATTAGTATAAAAAATAAAAGATGTTTGCCAGCGCGGTGGCTCATGCCTGTAATCCCAGCACTTTGGGAGGCTGAGACGGGTGAATCACCTGAGGTCAGGAGTTCAAGACCAGCCTGGAGGCTGAGACTTGAGAATTGCTTGAACTCAGGAAGTGGAGGTTGCAGTGAGCTGGGATCTTGCCACTGCACTCCAGCCTGGGAGACAAGAGTGAAACTCTGTCTCAAAAATAAATAAGTAAATAAATAAAGGATGTTAAATGAAAGAATAAAATGTTAAAGTTTTTCTTAGTATATCACTTTTTTAAAATGACCTAAGATATCAGACTTTTTGCTGAGCATGGTGGTTCAGGCCAGTAATCCCAACATTTTGGCAGGCTGAGGAAGGAGGTTCACTTGAGCCCAGGAGTTCAAGACCAGCCTGGGCAACATAGTGAGATCTCATCTCTACAAAAAAATTAAAATAGGCTGGGCATGGTGGCTCATACCTGTAATCCCAGCACTTTGGGAGGCCAACCCGGGCAGATCATGAGATCAGGAGATGGAGACTATCCTGGCTAACACGGTGAAACCCTGTCTCTACTGAAAAAACAAAAAATTAGTTGGGGGTGGTGGCACATGCCTATAGTCCCAGCTACTCGGGAGGCTGAGGCAGGAGAATCACTTGAACCCGGGAGGCGGAGATTGCAGTGAGATTGTGCCACTGCACTTCAGCCTGGATGACAGAGTGAGACTGTCTCAAATAAATAAATTAATTAATAAATAATAAAAGTAAAATTAAAGAAATCAAACTTTTCTCATCTGTTAGAGAACTATCATTGGCTTAATAATCCCTCTGGATTTCAATTTTTTTTTAAATGTCCTTCTCATATGCAAAACACATTCATGACTTCCATTTTTTTATCTCTGATATAAGAGCGGTGCCTGCCACCATGCCTAGCTAACTTTTGTATTTTCAGTAGAGTCGGAGTTTCACCATGTTGGCCAGGCTGGTCTCGAACTCCTAACCTCAAGTGATCTGCCCACCTCGGCCTCTGAGTCAAGAAGAAATAAGGCTTGGTGCAATAGTTCACACCTGTAATTCTAGCACTTTGGGAGGCCAAGGTGGATAGATCACCTGACACTAGGAGTTGGAGACTAGCCTAGCCAACAAGACGAAACCCCTGTCTCCACTAAAAATACAAAAATTAGCCAGGTGTGGTGGCATATACCTGTAATCCCAGCTATTTGGGAGGCTGAGGCATGAGAATTGCTTGAGCCTAGGGGTAAAAAAAAATAAATGAAAAGCTAAATAGACCTATAATCTTGAATAGACAAGAGATTGAATTAGTAATAAAAATCTTCCCACAAAGAAAAGCTCAGGCTCAGATTATTTTGTTGATAAATTCTTCCAAAGGTCTAAAACAGAATTATCACCAATTTTTTACACTCTTCCCAAAAACAGAAGAGTAGGGGATACTTTCCAACTCATTCTGTGAGATCAATATTACCCTGATTCCAAAACCAGAGAAGGACATCACATGAAAAGAAAGCCACAAACCAATGCCCTTTTTAAATATAGACAAAAAAAATTATCCACAAAACATTAACAAAACAAATCCAGCAATATATAGAAGTATTATACACTATGACTGAGTGGAACTTATCCCAAGATAAACCTTGCACAGGTTGATTAAACACATGAGAATCAATCCATGCAATACATCATATTAATAGAATAAAGGATGAAAACCACATTTCAATAGATGCAGGAAAAACATTTGACAGACTCTAACACTCTTTCATGATAAAAACACTAAACAAACTAGTAATAGAAGGAAACTTTTCTACCTGATAAAGACCATCCATGAAAAACCCACAACTAACAACATTTTTTTTTTTTTGAGATGAAATGTCACTCTTGTTGCCCAGGCTGGAGTGCCATGGCACAATCTTGGATCACTGCAACCTCCGCCTCCCGGGTTCAAGCAATTCTCCTGCCTCAGCCTCCCGAGTAGCTGGGATCACAGGCAAGCACCACCATGACCAGCTAATTTTGTATTTTTGGTAAAGGCAGGGTTTCTCCATGTTGGTCAGGCTGGTCTTGAACTCCACACCTCAGGTGATCTGCCTGCCTCAGCCTCCTAAAGTGCTGGGATTACAGGCATGAGCCATTGCACCTGGCCAACTAACATTATCCTTAATGGTGAAAGACTGGATGCTTTTCCCATGAGATAAGGAACAAGACAAAGATGTCTGCTCTTGCTAATTTTAGTCACTTGTAATGCAAAGTCTAATCAGGGCAATTATATAAGGAAATTAAAAGTCATCCAAGTTGGAAAGAAAGAAGTAAGGCTATCTTACTTCTTCTATGTAGAAAATCCTAAGGAATAGGATACACACACACTCTCTCTCAAAATACTACAAAACATTTTTGAAAGACATTAAAGAACTTAATATTGTTATGTTAGCAATAGTCCTCTAATTGATCTAAAGATTCAGTGCAATCCCTGTCAAAATCCCAGTTGTTGTTTGTAGAAATTAACAAGCTGATCCATAAATTTATAAGGAAATGTAAGGGACCCAAAATTGCCCAAAACAAATCTGAAAATGAACAAAGTAGAAGAACTCATACTTTCTAATTTAAAAACTTACCACAAAGCAATGGAAATCAAGACAGTGTGGTATAGCAAATGGATAGCCATATAGATCATTGAACTAGAACTGAAACTCCAGGCCAGGCATGGTGGCTCACGCCTGTAATCTTAGCACTTTGGGAGGTCGAGGTGGGTGGATCACCTGAGGTCAGGAGTTCAAGACCAGCCTGGCCATCATGGTGAAACCCCATCTTAAAAAAAAAAAAAAAAAGAACTGAAACTCCAGAAATAAATATTTATATTGATTTTTGACAAATATATTAAGATAATTCAACAGGGAAAGTCTTTTCAACAAATGATGCTGAGACAATTGGTTATCCACATGAAAAAGAATAAAGTTGGACACTTTCTTCACATCATATACAAACATTTATTCAAGATGGCTCATAACCATAAATACAAGAACTAAAATTATGAAATTCTTAGAAAAAAACATGGGGATAGATCTTTTGTGACTTTCGATTAGGCTATAGCTTCTTAGCTATGACGGTAAAAACAAAAGCAACAAAATAAAACAACAGATTAATTGAACTTCATCAAATTAAAAAGTTTTGTGCTTCAAAGGATACTATCAAGTTAAAGAAACGACCTATAGAATGAGAGAAAATATTTGCAAATCATACATCTGATAAGGGACTTGTATCTAGAATATATAAAGAACTCTTACAACTCAACAATAAAAAGACAAATGGGGGTTTCCTCCCTGGGCTTTGAAGCCCCCCTCCCTCTGTCTCTGTACAGGGGAGCATCTTCCTTCTTTATTGCCTATTAAACTCTTTTTTAATATCTTAAAACCACTCCACATGTGTCCATGTCATTTTATCCTCAGCGTGAGACAAAGAACCTTGTGTTCCTCCACTCATCAGAGCCGTATCATTTTGTGCATTGGCTGGGAAACGGAATTCATTCATCAGACTGGTGAGTATGGAGTGATTCTCAACTTCAAATCTGTTCTTTAATCTCACAGCTCTCTTCCAGCTCTCTTGTGGCCAAACATTCTCTATCTGTGGTCTCTTTCTCTCCGTGTGTTGAATGTGCAGGAATCTTTATGGTTCAGGGAAACAGGTGGTAGAAGAGATCATAAATTGCAGCAGGCAGTAACTCAATAAATGTCTCTCTATGGTTTCTCTGGTGAGCACATGGATTTCTAAACCATCTAGTGGAAATAAAAATCCTCCTTATGAGATACATTGCTGTTATCTGCGGTATGTTGCAACTTCACAACTTTTCCATTTTGCACTTTTCTACTGCTACTTCTGTGGATTGGAAAGCTCTGCTTTCAACAGTAGTAGCCGGGCATGGTGGCTCATGCCTGTAATCCCAGCACTTTGGGAGGCCAAGGCTGTCGGATCACCTGAGGTCAGGAGTTCGAGACCAGCCTGGCCAACATGGTGAAACTCTATCTCTACTAAAAATACAAAAATTAGTCAGGCATGGTGGTGGGTGCCTGTAATCCCAGCTACTTGGGAGACTGAGGCAGGAGAATCACTTGAACCTAGGAGGTGGAGGTTGCAGTGATCAGAGACTACACCATTGCACTCCAGCCTGGGCAACAAGAGCGAAACTTCATCTCAGAAAACAAAACAAAACAAAACAAAAAAATGGAGTAAAATGTCTTCCACAGTCAGATTTTAATCCCAATATTGCCCCAACAGTGGAAAAATGGCCATTTGGTTCCTATGTTCCTTTATGGTGCCTATTCTGTCTTTGATTAAGAGAATACTTAATCAGTAAGAGAATTTTAAGTTCAAAAGTTAACCAGAACTGTTTTTTTTTTTTTTTTAAGACGGAATCTTGTTCTGTCACCCAGGCTGGAGTGCAATGGCATGATCTCGGCTCACTGCAACCTCTGCCTCCCAGGTTCAAGTGATCCTCCTACCTCAGTCTCCCTAGTAGCTGGGATTACACGCACATGTCACCATGCCCAGCTAATTTTTGTATTTTTAGTAGAGGCAGGGTTTTATCACGTTGGCTAGGCTGTCTTCAACTCCTGACCTGTTAGACATAGAAAGAGTTCCTCCTCAAAGCATTAACTTATTGAGCATCCTTGATCTTTGTTCCCTGCTTTTAAGGCCAGACTTCCTTACTTTCTGTATCCCCTACCCTGGTAAACAAAATTCCTGTCAGTCTTTATCTATAGAGACCACATTCCACATCTGCTTCCCACTCTATAGTTTACCCCTCCCATCACAATGGTTCCTCCTGCTGAAACTGCACTCTCCACTGGTATAACTGCATTCCTGCACTTTTCAAGTTAGCCAACCAGGTTTAGCTTAGATTGTGCAGTCCAACTCTAACCAATGGAGACAAGACACAGTAGCAGGGACGAACTGTGTTAGAAATAAAAACTCCTTTCCTCCTTTGTTTGATGTGCTTTTGCCATCACTCCATCTAGAGTAGCACCCTTTCTGCAGAAAGTAAATTTTCCTTGCTGAGAGATCCCTTGTCTCAGTGCTGATTCTTCTTTGCAGCACTGAGCATTTGTTCCCAACATGACGTCAGGTGATCTGCCTGCCTTGGCCTCCCAAAGTGCTGGGATTACAGGCATGAGCCACCACGCCTGGCCTTTTTTCTTTTTTTTTAGACAGAGTCTCGCTCTATCACCCAGGCTGGAGTGCAGTGGCGCAATCTCAGCTCACTGTAACCTCCACCTCCCAGATTCAAGTGATTCTCCCATCTCAGTCTCCAGAGTAGCTGGGATTATAGGCGTGTGCCACCACACCTGGCTAATTTTTGCATTTTTAGTAGAGACAGGGTTTTACCATGTTGGCCAGGCTGATCTCGAACTCCTGACTTCAGGTGATCCACCTGCTTTGGCCTCCCAAAGTGCTGGTATTATAGGCATCAGCTACCATGCCCAGCCTATTCTTGCTTCTCTGTCTAAATGGGTAATAAATTATCTTCAGCTTGCATCCCTCTGGAATGCACTCTGAAACACTTTAACTCCCTTAACCTCAGAACTTTAAGGAGAGCAACTCATTTTCTTTTTTTTTTTTGGAATGGAGTTGCACTCTGTTGCCCAAGCTGGAGGACAGTGCAACTCATTTTCTCTTGCACTGGGCATGGCATTTCTACCAAACCTTTGCAAGAATTGTAAGATCAACCCAGCTCTTCTAGCAACCATATCAGGCAGGTCCAGGGAAAATAGTTCCCCAAAATTGAAAAAGTAACTTTCAGGGAAATCATCTGAGGATCCCCCTTATTTGGGGCCCCTTCAAGTTTCCTTCTCACTGCAGAAACTTAGGCAAGTAAAGGGAGACTTAGGCCAATTTTCTGATGACCCTGAAAGTTATATAGAAGCTTCCTGGCCACTGCTGCCATGCTGCAGCTTGAGGGCAAAAGGCTGGGGGAGGGTAGCAGAGCCAGTGCCACCACTATGTTGGGTCTGAAGTGGCTGCTGTAGGCACCGATGGAGCAAGCAGGCATGGGGAGTGAACAACAGTAGAATGAGATCTGCCTCTCTGTGAGCAGCCCAGAGCAGCAGTGTTGGCGCCATGAGTGAGGGCACCCCTTACATCAGCAGCAAGATCAGCCTAATCTCCAAGATGGAAATCTGCTACAAGGGCATCCTCTACACCATTGACACCAAAAGCTCCACTGTAGCCCTCGCCAAAGTTTAATCCTTTGGTATAGAAGACAGACTGATAGATCTTCTGATACACCTTGAGGTGAAGTCTTTGAATATGTTATATATTCCGTGGGAGTGACATTAAAGACCTCACTGTTTGTGAACCACCAAAACCACAGTGTTCTTTGCTTCAAGACCCAGCTATCATTCATTCCTCACTAGGCTCATCAGCTTCTTCATTCCAGTGCGTAGGTTCTTATGGGCCTTTTGGCAGGATGCTCACATACAGTAGGTCAGTCCAAGTTCCTTGGTTGGGCAGCAGTTTGGTGCTGTTGGTGTTGCTAGAAGCTCTTTGACATTCTTTGGAACAGAAACATCAAACAGCGATAACTCACCCCAAAGTAGTGTGGTGGGTTTTGCTTTTACACAGGATATAAGATCTCTAAAAACGCAGTTATCTTAAGGTTGTTTAAGCCCTCAGTTAGACTCTTTGAGAAAAAGCCCAACCATGTAACAAGCAGTGCAGACCACCTTGGCTCATTTACCTGCTCCAGCACCTACTGGGAGAAGGAGTCCTGTATCAGCCAGGCCTTTGCCATTTACCAACTAAAAACAATAGAGAATCAAGACCACAGGCGAGCTGAAGTACACAAAGTTTCAGAGCCAGAAAACGAGCAACTCTGAAATGATAGCAAGAGACAAGTAGCTCCAGGTGCTCCTTCAGCTCCAAGGAGAGGACATGGGGATCATTTGGGTGCCAGAGGAAGATTTGGTATTTGGCGAGATGGGCCAACAAAATTTGAGAAAGACTTTGAAAGTGCAAATGCACAATTCAACAAGGAAGAGATGGACAGAGAGTTTCATAATAAACTTACAAGAAGATAAACTTGAGAAACAGGAGAAGCCTGTAAATGGTGAAGATAAAGGAGACTCAGGAGTTGATACCCAAAATAGTGAAAGAAATGCTGATAAAGAAGATCCACTTGGACCTAATTGCTATTATGACAAAACGAAATCCTTCTTTGATAATATTTCTTGTGATGACAATAGAGAACGGAGACCAACCTGGGCTGAAGAAAGAAGATTACATGCTGAAACATTTAGAATCCCACTTCACCCAAACTGTGGCCGTAGCAGAGGGAGAGGAGGTCTTGGTTTCCCTGGTGGCAGAGCGCATGGTGGTAGCAGAGGTGGTACCTTCACTGCCCCTTGAGGATTCTGTAGTGGATTCAGAGGAGGTCATGGGGGCTGGGAGTTTGCAGATTTTGAATATAGGAAAGACAACAAAGTTGCTGCATAGTCTTGTTTCAGAGACAAGTCTCTGAAAATAGGTGAATTTCAAGCTCTTCATGGTCCTGAAAACTGATTTCAGTCTTTGTGAATAATGAAGAAGTGAATTCACTGTACATTTGTCATCAGCAATTGTTTTTGGTTTGTTTTTCTGCTTAATTTCAAAGATAAAATGTAGTCACTTTTAGGGAGAGGAAGGCTCATCTTAAAATGCGAACGTTAAATATATTTGGAATAGCAGAAATTTAAGTAATTTCTTATGTATAGTTAAACCAAAACCACTACTTCATTGGGACATATAAGTATTTTTCATCACTGAAAGGATTTTTTTTATCATTAAATTATATTTGGCAATTGCAAGTTGCCTGCAAGACAGGGCTGTGAGGACAGGCGCTTGGCTCATGCCTATAATCCAAGCACTTTGGGAGGCTGAATGGGGTGGATCATGAGGTCAAGAGACCAAGACCATATTGGCCGGGCGTGGTGGCTCACGCCTGTAATCCAAGCACCTTGGAGGCCAAGGTGGGCGGGTCACCTGAGGTCGGGAGTGCAAGACCAGCCTGATCAACATGGTGAAACCCCGTCTTTTAAAAAATAAATAAATAAATAAATAAAAAGAGACCAAGACCATCCTGGCCAACATGGTGAAACCCTGTTTCTACTGAAAATACAAAAATTAGCTGAGAGTGGTGGCACATGCCTGTAGTCCCAGCTACTCGGGAGGCTGAGGCAGGAGAATCGCTTGAACCCAGGAGGCGAAGGTTGCAGTGAGCCAATATTGTGCCATTGCACTCTAGCCTGGCAACAGAGACTCTGTCTCAAAAAAAAAAGATAGGGCTGTGATACTGTGTTTTGAGCCACAGAAGAGGTCCTCTGTGTGTGTGTGTGTGTGTGTGTGTGTGTGTGTGTGTGTGTGTGTGTGTCTTTTTCCTCCTTTCTTTTGGGGAATCCTATAGTATGAGTTAGCTTATTTCGTCAATTAATTAGCATGCTGGATGGTAGAGAATTTTTTCAGTCAACTATGTACACATGGTAAATACTGTTTCTTAGTCAAAGGTAACTTTTTTATATAGTTGTAAAATTCTATTATATTCCATTGCCAAAGAAACATTAAGAACTCTGTATAGCTGTATAAAAAACAACTAATTTTTTAAAGAATAAACATTTTAAAGTCAGCCAAAACAAAACAAAAAAAAAGCTTTCCAAAATTTAACTCAGACATTTGACCTCTCACGGAGGAATGTTATACTGCTCCTAAGCCAAACTGAAACTGCAGCTAAAACAGGCAGCTCTGCAAGCAGAAGAAAATTTTGGAGATGAGAAGTATGTCTCCTATAGTAGGCCAGAAGGGAAAAGAGAAAATTGGGAAGGCAAAGAACAGGGGAAACACCATTCCCAATAGGAAAAGAGGCAATACCTCTTGATAACCCTAATTGGAACTCCTTTCTATGGTGTATTTTCCTTCTTTCGTGGTTCAAAATGGCTTCTATCTCTTTTATAATGTTCTTCCAACCTGGGAAAAGTTAATTTTTCAGACCTTAAAATGCTTGGCTTAAAAAACCATGGCTCCTGTGCCATGGTTTCTAATCTTGTAGCTAGTTTTTTGGTAAGAGGGAAATATATATTGGGAAGTGACTGTTGTAGTCTTTGTTTTAGACTATAGACTGTAAATCTGGCCCCTCCTAAAGTTGGTTCTGGCTACGCCCAGGGATGGGCAAGGACACCTTGGGGGCGGACCTGGGGGAAGGGAACCCAGAAGCCTGATACGCCAGCAAGAGGGTAAAAACTTCTTACTAGTTGGGCTTTTGGCTTCTCTCTCCCTGTGCAAACCAGTAAAAGGGATAATAAGGATCATTGTTCATATTCTCTGTAAATGTATAATTAATGAAAAAGGATTTGTGAGGTTGGTTAAGCCGTAGACAATCTGGTGTGCTTTGTATGTATGTCTTTCTGTATGGTTCTGTCAAAGAAAGGGTATCTTGGGTCAGGATGCAGGCCCAGGGCCCCATAAGCCTCCTGTTCGAGCCAGCCCAACAAAACAGTCAGTAACAAACTTAGCTACAGGCCTCCATCTTGTTTCATGTCTTTGGGAACATAACCTATAACCACGTGGCAATATTTTGTTTTAGTCCCTACCATTTTACAATGGTGGCTGTCTTCTTGTGCTAAGTCAGTTCCTAGGTGAGGGCCACCAAATCAGGTCAGCCAGTTTGTGGATCTCGGTGGTGCCAGCTGATCCATCAAGGGTAGGGTTTACAAAATAACTTAAGCACTAATCTTAAGAGCAGTTGAAGGAGAGTCAAACTCTTGTAGCCTCCAGCTGTATTTCTCCTGGGCCAGGGTTTCTAATCTTATGGCTAGTTTCTTGGTCTGGTCCCTAGGCAAGAGGTAAGTATATCTTGGGAAATGACGGTTATTATCTTTGTTTGATGGGCAAGGACAGCTTGGGGGCTGAAAACAAAATGGAGTCATTTAGGTCAGATCACTTTCACTGTCTCTGTCACAATTTTGCAATGACAGTTTCAAAAGCTTCCTATCACTCCTTTGAAAATACCTTATACACTTGCCGTTAAGTCATAAACTAATTAAGTCTCATTGGTTTCACCTATGAGGTTATTTTTTATAAAGTTCAAAAGTCAAAAATCTTAACTGCTTGGCATGGTTAAAGTTAAGTAACAAGGAATTTTAAAGGATTTTTTTTCTGTCACCCAGGGTGGAGTGCAGTAGTGTAATCTCAGCTCACTGCAACTTCCATCTCCCAGGTTCAAGCAATTCTTCTGCCTCAGCCTCCCGAGTAGCTGGGACTACAGGCACACACCACCACATCTGGCTAATTTTTGTATTTTTAGTAGAGATGAGGTTTCATCATGTTGGCCAGGTTGGTTTCGAACTTCTGACCTCAGATGATCCACCAGCCTCAGCCTCCCAAAGTGTTGGGAGTACAGGTGTAAAAAGAAGATATACGTTAGTAAGCATATGAAAAGATGCTCAACATCATTATTCATCAGGGTAATGCAAATCAAACCACAGTAAGATACCACTTCATACCACTAGGATGGCTAGAATAAAAAAGATAGACAATAACTAGTGTTAACAAGGATGTGGAAAATTTGGAGCTCTAATACATTGCTGGCAGAAATGTAAAATAGTGTAGACACTTTGGGAAACAGAAATTCCTCAAAAAGTTAAACATGGCCGGATGCGGTGGCTCATGCCTGTAATCCCAGCACTTTGGGAGATTGAGGCCGATGGATCACGAGGTCAGGAGATCGAGACCATCCCGGCCAACATGGTGAAACCCCAACTCTACTAAAATTAGCAGAGTGTGGTGGCATGTACCTGTAATCCCAGCTACTCAGGAGGCGGAGGCAGGAGAATCACTTGAACTCAGGAGGCGGAGGTTGTGGTGAGCCGAGATCATGCCACTGCACTTCAGCCTAGGCAACAGAGTGAGACTCTATCTCAAAAAAAAAAAAAAAAAAGGTAAACATATAGTTACCACATGGCCCAATAATTCTGTTCCAACATATATGCCTAAGATAGATAAAAATACATGTCTCCATGAAATTTGTACATGATGTTTCTCAGCATTATTCATTAACAGCCAAAAAGTGGAAACAACCAAAATGTCCAAGAACTGGTTAAAATAGACATAAAATGTGGTATATTCATACAATGAACTATTATTCAACAATAAAAAGAAATGAAGTATGAATACATGCTACAATGTGAATAAACCTTGAGAATATTATGCTAAGTGAAAGAAGCCACTCACCAAAGACCATAGACTATATGATTCGTCTTATAATAAACGGCCCAAATAGGCCAAGGCAGGCAGATGGCTTGAGCTCAGGAGTTCAAAGACCAGCCTGGGCAACATGGTAAAACCTTGACTCTACAAAACATGCAAAAATTGGCTGCCCCAGCCACTTCTATGCATTCAAAAGACACTATCTTTTTCTCATTTTTAAAATGTGTGCCAGCTTGACATTATTCCACACATTCATAGACAATATTTACCTGCAATCACATCTTGTTTGACCCTCAGTATTTTACTTAATTGCATTATTGCTGACATTCACAAATTGAGAAAGTCATTAAAAAATGAATATAGATTTCTAGTTTCCCTGGAAAAAAAAAATAGGTCTGGCAACACTACCCTCTACCCTCATTTTCCCACCCAAAGAAAGGGAAGCTCAGTAGAAGTTGCCCCTTCTGTACAGTCCACTCCAGTCTCCACCACTCCCTGGTTCACTCATTTATATGACCTGCCTGTTCTTGTAGATTTTTTTTTTTTTTTTGAGACGGAGTTTCTCCGCTCACTGCAACCTCTGCCTCCCAGGTTCAAGCAATTCTCCTGCCTCAGTCTCCTGAGTAGCTGGGATTACAGGTGCCTGCTACTACGCCCGGCTAATTTTTTGTATTTTTAGTAGAGACAAGGTTTCACTATGTTGGCCAGGCTGGTCTTGAACTCCTGACCTCGTCATTTGCCCACCTCAGCCTCCCAAAGTGTTGGGATTACAGGTGTGAGCCACTGTGCCCAACATCTGTGGCCTCTTAATTCTTCTCATAAAAAGTTATTTCTCAATCTACACAACTTCCCACCACCTGCCCAGCTCAGTTTTTCGTCTAACAGACACTCACTGTCATCTGAAGATTCTGTATACACACCTTCCATAAACACACTAAATTGTGGCAAAAATAACTTTTCTATATTTGTCAAAGTTGGGAG
Source organism: Pithecia hirsuta (assembly GCA_963573645.1). Taxonomy (NCBI): domain Eukaryota; kingdom Metazoa; phylum Chordata; class Mammalia; order Primates; family Pitheciidae; genus Pithecia; species Pithecia hirsuta. The sequence continues at coordinate 2,969 of CAUYLZ010004413.1, read as the reverse complement.
CATACTTGAATGTTGAAAGCTGAAAACCACTGCACTGCCACTAAAACCAACAGGTAGTTTTCTTGCTGTTGTTGTTTTTTGAGACAGGGTCTCCCTCTGTTGCCCAAACTGGAGCGTAGCAGCCTGCTCATGGCTCACTGCAGCCTTGACCTCCCATGCTCATGAGATCCTCCCACTTCAACCTCCTGAGTAGGTGTGACTAACAGGCACATGCCACCATGCCCAGCTATTTGTTTTTGTAGAGACTGAGTCTCACTTTTTGCCCAGGCTGGTCTTGAACTCCTGGTGTCAAATGATCCTCCCACCTGGGCCTCCCAAAGTGCTGGGAATACAGGCATGAGCCACCACACCCAGTCAGATAGTTTGTTTTTTAACACCAAAGAGTGATTTGTGATAGTCATTTATAGTTGTATACATGTAGACTAGTTTCTACCAGCAAAGTAATGCTCACAGCTAGAAAGCAGGATATAAGGAATATTCATGAAATATTCCCTGATGTTTTATGAAGGTAAAGAAAAGGCATTAACAGATTAATTCCTTCTTTCAAGTTATTTCAAGGATTTAATCCAATTGTAAATCTAAAATATACTCTTTTTTTTTGAGATGGAGTTTCATTCTTGTCACTCAGGCTGGAGTACAATGGCATGGTCTCAGCTCACTGCAACCTCCATCTTCTGGATTCAAGCAATTCTCCTGCCTCGGCCTCCCAAATAGCTGGGATTACAGGCATGTGCCACCACACCTGGCTAATTTTGTATTTTTTTTAGTAGAGAAGGAGTTTCACCATGTTGGCCAGACTGGTCTCGAACTCCTGACCTCAGATGATCCACCGATCTTAGCCTCCCAAAGTGCTGGGATTACAGGCATGATTCACCATGCCTGGCCTAAAATACTCTTAATAAAAAAAAACAAAACAAAACTAATTTAAAAGCTTTAACTATTCGGTGCACATTAATACAAAGAAATAAACATTCAAGTGTGAAAATCCAAATAATGAGCAATGACTTTTATTTAAATTACCTGGTTAAAATCAGCAAAAGGCAAGATTACTCTACAATTATTGAGTAAATCGTGTAGTACTAACTTCTGACTGTGGGTTGCATGGCTGCATGTCAGTTATGATCTTGGTTCCACTCCAAAGATTTCAATTTCCTCTTGGAGCATCGGACTCATCCTATCAGCCTCAATGATCTTTAGTGGCTCCCTCCACCCCAGCCTCAACCCCTTTGCTGCGGATAGGCGCCTCTGCCCAGAAATTGGTGATTTGACACTGGCCCAAACACCTCACTGTGGTGTTCTCAGGGCTTGGTTCAAATAGAATCATTTGAGACACCAAAAATGAAGCTTCCTGGCCCAATACCCTGAGGCTGATTTAGTGAGTCTGAAATGGAGAACAGGAAATTGAATTTTTAATCTACACATCCCCAGCATGTAATTAATTCTCTTGCAGGTGGTCTTAGGATCACACTTTGAGAACACACTGCCTCCTCTCCTTATTAGAGAAGCTGGTCAATGTTAATAGCATTGGCTTGGAAGATTACTCACTTATAAAAAAATAAATTGCCCTTTGCCACATGAGTCATACAAACACATTTACTGATCTGTAGGGCAGTATCTCAAGGACTGTGGGAAATAAGATAGTGAACAAGACACATTCCTGATCCTCAAGAATCCAGCAGGAAAAATGTTTGCAAGTTAATTAAAATAGAATGGAATGTGTATCATAGCAGAAATATTAAATGCTAAGTGCCAAGATGTTAACTCCCTCTGCCATTCTCCTGAAGTGGTGTGTACCCATCCACTTTTATGATTACACATTATGACACTGCATTTTCTATGCCATTCTTTGCCATGAGACTGTATGTTCAAGGACTGAGATCATGCCTTGTTTACTCCTGAGTTTTCAGTGCCTGATAAATAATAGATGCTTGGTTGAACAGTCATTAAAGCAAAACCTGCATTATTAAGAAATTAGTTTCCTGAAACCTAACCATGTAATTTTAATTTGAGAAGGAACTTAGAGATCATATTGTACTTAAGGAAGGTGGCTTCTAGAGTGTTTATAGGTGACACACAAAAGAGCATTTTTAAAGTCAATAGTTTTATATATATATGGGCCTGGCGTGGTATACTTTGGGAGGCTGAGGCAGGAGGATCACTTGAGGCCAGGTGTTCGAGATCAGACTGGGCTGTTGTTTAGTGAGACCCATCTCTACAAAAATTTAAAAATTGAGCTAGGCATGATGGTGTGCCCCTGTAATCCTAGCTACCTCAGGAGGCTGAGGGAGGAGGATTACTTGAGTCTAGCAGTTCAAAGTTTCAGTGAGCTATGATTCATGCCACTGCACTTCAGCCTGGGCAACAGAGTGAGACCTCATCTCTAGAAAAATAATATTCATAATTACGTATATATGTATGTGTATAGAAAAATATCTAGGCTGGGCACAGTGGCTCACACCTGTAATCCCAGCACTCTGGGAGGCCAAGATGGGAAGACTGCTTGAGCCCAGAAGTTTGAGACCAGCCTGGGCAACATGGCAAGACCCCATCTCTACAACAAACAAAAAAATTAGCTGGGCCTGGTGGCACACACTTGGGGCCCCAGCTACTCAGGGGGCTGAGGTGGGAGGATTTTCTTTTTTTCTTTTTATCTTTTTGGAGACACAGTCTAGCTCTGTCACCCAGCCTGGTGTGCAGTGGTGCAACCTCTGCCTCCCAGGTTCAAGCACTTCTCTTGCCTCAGCCTCCTGAGTAGCTGGGACTACAGGCGCATGCCACCACCCCCAGATAATTTTTGTATTTTTAGTAGAGACAGGGTTTCAACATAATAGTGAGGCTGGTCTTGAACTCCTGACCTTGTGATCCACCCACCTCGGCCTCCCAAAATGCTGGGATTACAGGTATGAGCCACCATGCCCGGCCAGTGGGAGGACTGTTTAAGCCCAGGAGACTGAGGCTGCAATGAGCCA
>CAUYLZ010004412.1:0-33303 GCA_963573645.1 Pithecia hirsuta | reverse complement strand
CCGGCTAATTTTTTGTACTTTTTAGTAGAGACGGGGTTTCACCATGTTGGCCAGGATGGTCTCGATCTCTTGACCTCGTGATCCGCCCGTCTCGGCCTCCCAAAGTGCTGGGATTACAGGCGTGAGCCACCGCGCCCGGCCAACTTCCCTGTTTTAAAGCTAGGTAAGGCCTGGGTACATCTGTCATTACATTCTAGTCTCATCAATTGTTTTGAGGTTTTTTTGTTTGTTTGTTTGCAATTTAGACTGACCCTGCTTGTTCCTGTGAACCAACCAGTGATCTCTGGCTACAGCTCAGAAGAAACAAGAGGAAGGGGTAGTGTAAAAATCTGGATCAATATTCTAATTCTAGGCACATGCCAGAATCAGCTAGCAGCCCCCTGCACCCAAGCCTTAGTGGGCAGGACTAGAGCCACCAGCTTGCTGGACGTATTGGCAGTCTTAAGATTTTTTTAAACTGTCCTCATCCCCTTTTTTCATTTTGACATCTCTACTTCTCCTTTTTGGCCCATGTCTTCTAAATCTAACAACCCAGTTTGTCTCCTCTTGCCTTCAGGCCATCAGGCTCCAGATGATCCTGAGTGAGGGATACTGTCCTCTCAATATTCAAGAGCCATGCTCCTACAGGACACCCCTAGTCTGCCCATCAGTGGGACACAGCAGAGATGAAATCCCAACCCTTGGACCTGGATGAATTCCACTTTCATTAACCCATAGAGACACCCTGCCCTGACAGCTAGCAAGAGGCCAAGACCCACAGAACCACCCACCACCACCCCTCTGTTAGGAGGAAGCAGTTACAGAAGATTGACCTTTGTCTATTTTCTTCCCAAAATCAGGGTCTTGGACTCTTGAGGGGGGAAATGTTACAGTGGGTGGCTAGTCAGGCAGATAAGAGTAGGGCAGGAGAGCCCACACCCCATCAGGAATGCAAGGCAGCCATCAGGTAATAGTCAGGTGATTGTTACACTGTCTCTCTAAAATAATAATTTATCACAGCTGGTGACATGGAAAGGCAATCTCCCAATAGATAGAAAACAGCAGAAGCTGGTGATCAGTAGCTTCCCAATAAAGCCTCAGAAGTTGGGTGAGTGGGCTCGAGCATGTGCACTAAGAGGCAAAATGGCGAAGTTTAACTGTTATATGACTTTCTTCTAGTAACACTTGACTGGTAAAAAAGGAATGCCTCCGTGAACGTGCGCACAACTCCAGTAAACACCGCACACAGCCCCTCCCAAGCACTGACAAGTCCAAGGTCAAACTGGGCGCTTACATCTCTCAAGCTGCCTGCCTAGCTCTCTTCCGAGTGTACTTTCCTTTCATCACTGCTCTAAAACCTTTTAAATACTCTCTCACTCCTGCTGTAAAACTTGCCTTGGCCTCTCACTCTGCCTTATGTCCCTCCGTTGAATTCTTTCTTCAAGGAGGCAAGAATTGGGGTTCCTGCAGACGTGTATGATTTTGCCACTGCTGACAGGCTGGCCTGTGCCAATTCCCACCTCTCTCCCAGCCCTGCTCCATGGCTGTGGGCCACCTCTCTCTCAGCCCTGCTCTGTGGCTTATGGGCCACCTCTCTCAGCACCAGGTGCTTGTTGAAAATGCAGATTCCAGAACCCACTCCAGGACTCCCGAGTCACAGAATTTTCACAAGTTCCCCAGGTGGGTACTGTGTACACAGAAGTCTGAGAAGCACTGTCCTAAGTTGGGTGGTTTTGCACTGGAATGAGAAACAGTCCTGTTTTCTTCCAACCACCCGCCGCCAACCCCAGTACATGAGTCTGCAGCCCCATGGAGGCCTCACAAGTCTCCATGGCTATAAACTCTCATGGCTATAAACTCATGGCTATAAACTCTCATGGCTATAAACATCTCCTCTATGGCTATAAACTCTTTCCACAGCTCCTTTTCACCCACCCATTTCCATCCAGCATGGGAGTGGAGCCAAGCACAGAGGACCTCTGCCGCTTCCTCTCCTGTGCCCCATAGATGTGCTCTTTGTGCCTGCCTAGCACTCACAGTGTCCTCTTCATGGGGCTTCCTGCCCCCCCAACCTGAGCATTTTAGTCATCCTTAGGAGGTGACTTGACTCTCACCCTGTTCTATTTCCCATCCACCAATTAGACCTGAAAAAGGCACATTTTCTTCTACTCTTTATACCCCCAGTTCTTTGCTAACTGAGCACACAGGCCATGCATGCTGGTTGAAGAGGAATGGGATGTCATCACAGATCCTGAACAGGTGGGAGTTTCCACCAGGGTGCAGCATTTCACACTGATTCACGGATAGGAGTGGGTTGCTTTATAAATTCCTCCAATAGCTCAACTATTTCCAAGCATAAAAACTGAAAACAGATCCAGAAGATGTTATAACATCATCTAGTAACTGGGATGGGAAAATGGTGTGGAAATTTAGATATTAACATGGCTTTGCAGTCATTTCTCCTGTAAACTCAAAGGCTGCATTTGAGACAATTGGCCGTTTCTGTGTTAGGGATTGTAAAACACTACATGGCATCCCATTGGTTTTCATCATGCCTGTACTTAAAAAAAAACCCAGAAACTATTGACTGGACACAGTGGCTCATGCCTGTGATCCTAGCACTTTGGGAGGCTGAGGTGGGTGGATCACTTGAGATCAGGAGTTTAAGACCAGCCTGGCCAGCATGCTGAAACCCCGTGTGGTGGTAGGCACCTGTGATCCCAGCTACTCAGGAGGCTGAGGCCGGAGAATTGCTTGAACCCAGGAGGCAGAGGTTGCAGTGAGCCCAGATGGTACCACTGCACTCCATCCTGAGTGAGAAGAGTGCTCTCAAAAACAAAAAACAGTAAACTATTAATCAAAACTACCTCTGATGAAACTTTTCATAGAATTCAAAACCTGAACACAGGTGTTCCTTGCCTCTTTAATTAGGAGTGGAATCACTGCCGAGAAGATGTGAACATGACCAGGAACAAGCAGAATCTGTCCAGATGCTCAGCAGTAGGTGTGGGGGGCGTGAGGGGCAATACCCCTGTGTCATCGCTCTTCAGTGGCTTCAGAGCAGATGTCAAGTTCTGAAAAAGCAAGCTCTATCTGCGCTATCCAACAAGTCCAGCCATCAGCAAAGCCTACACGTGTGCTACCGCTCCGCCTCCTCGTCTTCTCAGACCTCCGCATTTCCTAGCAGCTCCTCCTCTCCTCCCTCTCTTCCAGCCACAGTGGCCTTCTCGCTGGCCATGGCCATGCTGGGGACTCCAGCTCCTGTTCCAGCTGTCTGGGCTGCTTGTCCCTAAGTGATCTGGAAGTCTTACCTCCTCACTGTGGGGGACTGAATCGTGTCTCAATAAAGATGTGTTAACGTCCTAGCTCCCCAGCCTGTGAATGTGAGCGTATTTGGAAATAGAGTCTTGGCAGGTGTTATCAAGTCAAGATGAGGCTGTTATGGTGGCACCTAACCCAAGAGGACCAGTGTCCCTGAGAAAAGGAGAGGACAGAGACATGCAGGGAGACGGGGCAGAGGCTGGAGGAGCAGCTGTGAGCCAAGGAGCACCAGGGCATCGGAAGCTAGAGGAGGCAGTGGGGCGCCCACCCTGCAGGCACCTTGAAATGGGACTTCCGGCCTCCAGGGCTGTGAGAGAAGAATTCCTGCTGTGTGAAGCCACCTGGCTTCTGCTCCTATATTTAAAATGGCAACATCCCCCAAACACCTTCTGATCCTCCCTCACCTGCTGACGTTTCCCTTTGGTGCAGGTCAACTGATGGATGTGACATCCCGCCTGAGTTCAGTGCTGTCTCCGCTGCTCAGGCGCAGCTCTGCGTGGGCGGGGAAGTTCATTTTGTTTGCTGGTGCATTCTAAGGGCCTAGGACAGGGCCTGGCACAGAGTAGGCACTTGGCACATAGTTTTGGGATGAAAAAATAGACATTTTCCCCCCCTGGTATGAGTGTATAAGTTAAGAGAACTTGTCCAACTTACGATAATAAGATTCCTGTACGGGAAGATATATTTATACAGGATCATGTTCTCAAATGCATTCACAAAGCAGCTGCAGGGAAGAGCGTCCTGCCTGGAACAGCATTGCCTCCCTTTTCTTTTCATTCAGGAGGCTGCTCACTGTGTCTCCAGGCTGCTTCCTTCCCCGCTGCCGTCCTGGTAGTCTGCTGTCCTCCTCCTTAGCTGCTCCTCCCTGCCCGCACGGGTGCTCCTGCTCTCCTCCTCAGTTCTCTCTTCTCCTCCTGCCCCCAGGTGCTGACTCTTCTGCCCCTGATGAATGCCAAGCCTCTCCGCTCCCTTTTTCAGTAGCATCTATTCTTACTCCATCAGTTTTTTAAAATGATGCCATCACCTCCCATGGTTTAACCGCCCCTTGTGTGCTATGGATTCTCAGGTCTGTCCTGGCCACAGGTGCCAAACCTCTGCATTCACCTGCACACACTGGCTAATGCCTCACAAGCTCCTGACAGCGCGATCAGATCTCAGCTCACATTCCTCCATCCCTGTCCTGTGTGTGTGACATGTGCGTGTGAGCGTGTGCACATATACACATGTATATGTGACTAATTGGCCAGCTAATAAAACCAGAGGTTGTGCCTTTGACTCTTCTCTGCCTTTCACCCCTCAGCCCCAGCTAATGAGCAAGCTGTGTCAGTTTTACCCATATCCTCCCTGGCAGGTGCAGCTCTGAGAAGTCGAGGGCTGGAAAGGGAGTCATTCCCACCATTACAGCAAGGAAAAGGTGAGGAAACTGCAAGTTATTGACTTCTCATCAAAGGACTGAGATTTCAGTCAAGCAACTAACTATACCTTGAAAGCTCTTTGTCCTTGTTCATCTGTGGTACTCCTATGCATTCTTCAAAACCCTGCTGGGAAGTCATCCCCAAACACCCCAGAATTAATAATTCATGCCTCGGTGCCCCTATGCCCCTTACACTTTTGCTCCACAGAGCCTCTTCTGCATATTTTATTTTGCCAACAGGCCTGTTTCCATGGATTTCAGCATCAGGCAGACCTTGTTCCCAGTTTTCTGCTTAGGGGATTCACCCCCCTCCCCCCAAGATTCAGCTTCCTTAGATATGAGGTCAGGGGAAACAGTCAAGGCCACAAGATGTTATTTTCAAGATTTCACAAGGCAGTGAAAGTGGGGTGTACAGCACAGGGCCTGGTGCAGAAACAACACCTGCTGCCATGCCTCTCTCCCCAGCAGGGTCACGGTTCCCGAGGAGGAGCGCTGCGGTCTCAGCATTACCTCCACGTTCAGCATGGGGTGCTCAGGGCCTTCCAATAAACAAAGGATGCTAGTCAATTAGGGGCATGGGCATTTGAGGAGAAAAGTTATCTCTTTAAAGCAAATTAAGTAAATGTTTGTTTCTTTAAAAAAAATCAAACTGCCAAACTATTTTCTGAGTGGCTGTACCATTCTATGTTCCCACCAGCAACGAAGAGTAATCCAATTTCTCCACATTCCTACCAGCATTTAAAACTGTAGGGAATCTGATAGGATTGTAGTGATGTCTCATTATGGTTTTTGGTTTTTTGGTTTTTGAGACAAGGTCTTGCTCTGTCACCTAGGCTAGAGTGCAGTGGCACACTCTCAGCACACTATAGCCTCCACCTTCTAAGCTCAAGTGATCCTTCCACCACAGTCTCGTGAGTATAGGTACATGCCACCATGCCAGGCTAATTTCTTTAAAATTTATTTTTTGTAAAGACAAAATCTTAGTATGTTGTCCAGGCTGGTCTCAAACTCGTGGACTCAAATGATTCTCCTACCTTGGCCTCCCAAAGTGCTGGAATTACAGGCATGAGCCACTGTGCTGGATGCTGAATATCTTTTCATGTGCTTATTTTCCATTTCTATCTTTTTCAGTGAAATGTTTGCTCTTTAATGAAATGTTTTACCCATTTTTAATTGGATTGTTTTTTGTTTTGTTTTTATTACTATTGAATTTTTAGCACTCTTTATATATTCTAGCTACACAGTATTTGTTGGGTACAAAGTCTGCCAGGATTTCCTGCCGGTCTGTAACTTGTCTTTCCATCCTCTTCACAGGGTCTTTTCCAGAAAAAAGGTTTTCAATTTTGATGATGCCAATTTATCAGTTTGTCCTTTTACAAATTGTTCTTTGGTTGCTAGTGTAGAAACTCAGCCTAGCTCTAGGTTCTGTAAATGTTACCTTATGTTTTATTCTAAAAGTTGTATAGTTTTACATTTAGCATTTACATCTGTGACTCACTTTCAGTTTTCTTTTGTGTAAGGCATACGGTTTACATTGAGGATCACTATTTTCCCTACAGCTGTCCATTTGTTCTGGCACCACTGCTTAAAAGGCCATCACCCGCCCATTGAATCGCTTTTGCAACTTTGTCAAAAATCAACTGGTGGCCGAGTGCCGTGGCTCATGCCTGTAATCCCAGAACTTTGAGAGGCCAAGGCAGGTGGGTTGCTTGAGCTCAGGAGCTTGAGACCAGCCTGACCAATATGATAAAACCCAGTCGGTACTAAAAACGAAAAATTAGCCAGGTGTGGTGGCACATTCCTATATTCCCAGGTACTTGGGAGGCTGGCACACAACATTTGCTTGAACCTGGGAGGCGGAGGTAGCAGTGGGCCAAGATTGAGCCATTGCACTCCAGCCCGGGTGACAGAGCAAGACTCCATCTCAAAAAAAAAAAAAAAAAAAAAAAAGCAGCTGGCCATATTGGTGTGGGTACATTTTGGGGTTCTTTGTAACATTATGTTGATCTGTCCCTTCTCACTAACACATGGTTTTGATTGCCATGCCTATATAATAAGCTTGAATGTCAGGTAGATGTCTGTCATTTAATTTCTTTTTTTAAAAAAATGTAGCTATTCTCAGTTCTTTGTCATTTCCTATAAATTTCAGAAAAACCTTCTTCATGTCTATAAAAAAAACCTTGCTAAAATTTTGCTAGACATTTCACATTGGCAACCAACATCTTTATTATGTTAACTCTTTTAATCCATGAATATGGTAAGTCTTTCTATTTATTTAGGTCTTCTTTGACATTCTTTCATCAACATTTCATAATTTCTGTATATAAATACTATAGATATTTTGTTAGATTTTGCCTAAATATACATTTCCTTTGGTGCCATTGTAAATGATACTATGTTTTTTTACTTTTATTTCCACATATCCAAATGTAATTTGTTTTTATATGTTGATCTTACATCTATGACCTTGCTCCCAGAAGTTATTTGTAGATTTCTTGGGATTTTCTACTTTGAGAATTATTTCATTTGTAAATAGAGATTGATTTATTTCTTTAATTTTCATGTGTATGCCTTTTCTTCTTGCCTTATTGACCTTGCTAGAACTTCCAGTGCTACCTTGAATAACAAGGTAAGGAACTCCGTCATTGCCTTTTTCCTGATCTTACAGGGACATGTTCAGATCTTCGCCTTTAGGCAGGGTGTTAGCAGTAGGTTCCATGTAATATTTTGTGCACTGTATGAGTTTCTTATCTCTGTGTAACAAATCACCACAAAGGTAGAGCTTAAAAGAACAAATTGATACTCTGACAGTTCTAGAAATCCGAAGTCGGAAATCAAATCTGGCTGCATCCCTTCCAGATGCTCTAGGAGAGAACACACTTCCTTGCCTTTTCCAGCTTCCAGACGCTCCTCACATTCCTTGGCTCAAGAGCCTTCCTCACAGCACCCCAGCCCTTGCTTCCACTGTCACATTTGTTTCTTTCATTCATTTTTCCCCACCCAGATTACCCAGATATCCATCTCAAGGCCTTGACCTCAATAAAAAAAGGCAAAGTCCTTTTACCATGAAAAGTAACGTAATCACAGGTGCAGGTATTTTTAGGGTGTTGCTATATTTTGGGGGCATTATCTGCCCATCACACACCATGTTATAATTGTCTTTTTACTTGTCCTTTGTTATTTATTCCTCATGATGTTCCAGCATCTAACCGAGTGGCCAGCACAGAGGACGGGCTCAGTAAATAGCTGCTGACCAGCTGAATGGGCGGCTGAGTCCATATTCCCTCTTTAACAGCCTTGGAAAGCCTGAGCCTGTGCGGGTGTTCTGCACAGGTACAGTGATTAATTTCTTCTGAACACAAGACTGATGACAGCCGGTCTGATGTATACCAGCAGATTCATGGGGATCCTGGAAAGGAATATTTGAATTTTGCCTTAAAAAATTCAAGAGGTGGGTTTTCCACAGATACGTCCTTGAGCAAATGCTCGTCACCCCAGAATGCACCTTCCTGACTCAAGGCGGGACACACCAGACAGGCCGGGGATAAAGAGCTCCCTCCTCCTGTCCTCTGGACGCCCTCGGCCTCCAAAGCCGTGCTTTAGAGATACACACATTATGCTGGCCCGAATCAGCATCTCCTCTTCTTTACAAAAGGGTGTTTGTTTTTGCCTCTTCTCTCTTCATTCTTCCTCTCTATCCCTGGCACTTGCCGAGGGGTCTGCCATCTCCCTCTGAGCCCAGCCCTCCTCGGGCGGCCGCCTCCCCTTGCCCCTTCTCAAACAAAGGCCCAGCAGCCCACAGGACAACCGGGCGGGTGGAGTGGGAAGAAAGCAAGTTTCCTTGGCTTTCCCAGGATTAACTCAGGGCTGGCTGAGTTGAGTAATTGAGGTCGTGTCATGGGTAGATCTGGCTGAGGGACTTCCGAGGTTTTGCTCTGGGTGTGTCTGTCAGGCAGTGGGAGGATGGTGGCGGCATCACCAAGCCTTGCAGCAGGAAGGGGAAGCCCCCAGGAGGGCAGATAATGGGGAATTAAAGTCCCAAGATCTGCCCAGAGGCTTGGGGACCTTGCCTGAGGTGAAAACTTTGGTATGGTTTTTTAAAAACAGGTTTTTGGTTTTTGTTTCTTCTTGATCTTTTTAAAAGGAGAACATCAGTGTTTTTCCTCAGGAGCGCAATGGCGTTCGGCAAGACAGATCATTTGCAAGCTCGGGCTTGTGTGGCAGGAAATGTGGTCTCCCTGGGGCCTGTCCTTTAGCTGTCTGCGGCGCCACAGCTATTGCGGAAACCTAGGCACCCCAGCAGATGATTCCAAATATCCCCCAAGGGAGCAGACAGCCCGCCCCTGAAAACCTGAGCATGGGTTATTTAAAAGGCTTTTTATACACTGTTTGTAAAAACGTAATGTCCTCTAGAAAGCCTACTTTTCTGATAAGGCATAAAGAGGAAAGACAGTAATTCATGTATTGATTGGCTACAGCATTGAGGTGGCCCCTCACCCCGCAGGCGGCTTGCCTGAGATGGGACAGCTCTGGGAGTCCTGAGTAGTTGCCTTTGGAAGCCACGTTGGCTGAATCTCATGTCAAGGTGGAGGCGCCTCTGGTAGGCATTGAGTGGACTTTACATGATCCCATGCTGCTTAGGGCACACAGCTCTAGTGTTTGCTTTTTGAAAAAATGACTTGTCCTACGTGTTCTCAGTAAAGAATAGAATCCACACACACTCCCATGCATACACACACATGCACACACACTCCCATGCACACACATTCCCATGCACACACACTCCCATTAACATAAACATCCATGCACACACACTCCCATTACCACAAACATCCATGCACACACACTCCTATGCACACACTCCCATGCACAAACACTCCCATGCATATACACTCCTATGCACACACTCCCATGCACACACACTTTCATGCCCATACACTCCCATGCACACACTCCCATGCACATACTTCCATGCAAACACACTCCTATGCACACACCCCCATGCACACACACTTCCATCCACACTCCCATGCAAACACACTCCTATGCACACACACTCCCATGCACACACTCCCATGCACACACACTCTCATGCACACAAACTCTCATGCACATGCACTCCCATGCACACACTCCCATGCACATACTCCCATGCACATACTTCTGTGCAAACACATGCCTATGCACACACCCCATGCACACACACTTCCATCCACACTCCCATGCAAACACACTCCCATGCACACACTCCCATGCACACACACTCTCATGCACATACACTCCCATGCACACACACTTCCACACACAAACACTCCCATGAACACATTCCCATGCACACACACTCCCATGCACACAAACTCCCATGCACACACTCCCATGCACACACACTCCCATGCACACACTCCCATGCTCACACTCCCATGCACACACACTCCCATGCACACACTCCCATGCACACACTCCCATGCTCACACTTCCATGCACACACACTTCCATGGACATGCCCCCATGCACACATACTCCCATGCAGACACACTTTCATGCACATACACTCCCATGCATTCACACTCCCATACACACAGACTCCCATGCACACACACTCCCACGCACACACACTCCCACGCACACACACTCCCATGCACACACTCCCATGCACACAGTCCCATGCACACACATTTAAAAAATGTAACCAGCTCTTTAGGGTGCTCTCCTTTGAAATGGAAACAGGAAGGCTAGGGTTGAATTATGCAGCCTCATTTACCCTTTTCTGTGACCATGAGCTCGGGGGTCCCCAGCTAGCCTCCTCTACTGCTTTAGATACATACATTTTTACTCATCTTTGGTATCTTGGAAAGGACAACATGTTCCATGCAAGTCCCCTTGACTCCTGCCCCACGAGCCAGCTTAGAGGAAACATGCCCCTCCGCACCCCACTGGGCCTCGGGTGCAGCCGTCCACCTCTCACAGAGCAGCTGGCTCAGGCTGCCTCCAGGGAAAAGGTCACTCTGCCTGACCAGATCTGCATGTATTCTCTGGAGTGAAGGGGACATGAGCGTTTCTGTTTTCTAACAGGGGTGAGGGAGGTGGAAAGGGTGGAGGGGAATGTGGGATCTGCCTCTGTCGAGATGCAGGCACAGATCCGAGCCCCGTCAGCAAGTGTGAGGGCTGGTGCTGACGCAGGGCTCCCTGGAGATCCTGTGGGGTGTGGAGCTGCTCTGAAGGAGGCCTGGGTGGGGGGCCTAAGAGCAGGAGAAGCAGCAGCTTTTTCGAATGATGGGCTGTGGTGGTTGATTTTGTGTCAACCTGACCAGGCCATGGTGAAACATTATCCTGAGTGTGTCTGGAGGGTGTTTTGGGCAAGATCAGCATTTGACTTGCGGCATTGAGTAAAGCGGGTGTCCTCCCTGCTGTGGGGGCTCCTTCCGCAGCGGAAGCCTCAATAGAACAAGCACCACGAGCCCCCATGCCCTGGAGGAGGGGGAATTCCTCCTGCCTGACAGCCTTCGAAGTGGGACCTCGACTTCATTCCTGCTTTTGAACTGACCTGAATCCCAGGTTCTTCTGGGTCTCAAGCTGTTCCTCCAGACTGGAAGGACGCCCGCGCCTCTTCGGGTCTCCAGCTGAACCTCACCCAACAAATCCTGGGACGCAACAGCTACGGGGATGGTGGGAGCCGTGCCTCCCAATCAGTGTCTCTGCCTCTCCCTGTGGTTCTGTCGCGCTGGAGAACCCTGTACAGCAGTTAGGCCCCACCATGCAGCTTCACAGGCAGCAGCGGTGACTGGGCCGGAATGTGTCTCTCACACAGACTCACACACACACACACACACACACACACTTATATGCATACACACGCACTCACACACACGCACACACCCATACACACCCATTCACACTTTCACACTCATACCCAGATTTACACACACAACATACACTTACACACACATTTATACATATACAAACACACACTTATACACACATACATACATTTATATGGACACACACACATACACTTATACACACACACATCTGGGTCCCAATAAGAGTTGAGAGATTCTTCAAGGGGGCTAAGAAGCTGCAAGGGACAGTAGCATTCGCTTGGAACACTTGTCATTTGGACCCAAAGCCACATCCACTGCTGAGCCTGAGGCTGCGGGACCAGCATCACCCGGTGTTAGAAACGAGACGCAGCCCTTCAGCAGGGCCACCTATAATGTTTAGAGCCAGGCTGTACCTGCCCGGATTCTCCTCTGTTTTCCATACCCGGAGCTTTCTCAGTGTTTTCTCTGCGTTTCATGAATTCATCAGTGCCCAGGTATTCTTTTATCAGATGTGACAAACGTTGATAAGGACACAGTTTGTACTTTCTATTTAAATTCAGATTCTTTCTCTATCCTGACTTCTTGAGCCAGCAGGATTTATTTCTGCCCTGGCGTCTGGGGAGCCGTCCTCCCGATGGCTGCTGACTCCCCGGCTGCATTTGCATCTCGGGGCTCCTCTAGCCACGGGGAGCCTGGGACATCTCCAAGGCAAGGGTCCTAATATAGCTCATTGCATCCCTGCGTCAATGTCCACCAAGCCTTAGATAATTATCGTACAAAAACCTTTGAGAGCAGAGCACAGCCGCTTCTGATTCTCTCCAGCTAGACAGATCCTCACACCCTCTGTCTTTGAGCCAACTCTGGGCCAGGGAGCCAGGCAGGATTGGCAGAGAGATTCTCAGTCACCCGCCCTGCCCCTGAACTCAACAGTGAGAATGTCCACCCCGGGAAGTTGTCAGTCTCCGGCCACCTCCCCTCCCTGCTGCCACTGCCTTGCCATCATATACAGGGTGACACTCTCCACACTGAATCTAGTCCACAGAAAACACCACCGAGCTACATATAGAACTTTACAAATAAATCTACAGATGCCGCTACCGTGACATAAAGGAAAAATACAATGAAAATAACTCATGAAAAAAGTCCTGTGTTTATGTATTCAGCATGTAAATTCTCAAGCATGATTACCCTAGAGGAAAGGGCTCCAATCTTATCGGAAACCCTTGAGTGGAGACGTGTTTCAGAATTCATATTTCTAAGGACATTTTCCTGGTAATGACCTTCTTATGTAGAATATTCACATCAGCTCTGTTAGGGCCTGGGCAGTGCCTTCTAATCAAACGCATTAATGTTTCCGAAGCACAACGTGTAAATAATCACACAAAATAGGATTTTAGAAATTGGCTATTAACAGCCTCACGTGAATGTGGCACAGAATGCCCTTGGGTTGGGCATGCAGCCCTGGGCCCTGGCCCCAAACCCCCAACCACCACCTCGCGGAAACACGTGCTCTGAACTGCTGTGGTCGGAGTGACGGGGCTGGCCACACAGCGGCGCCACCGGGTGAAGTGGCACCTGGAGCCGGCCTAAGCCCCCGTGGGCCCCCTTCCCATTTCTCCCCTGGGTGGCCCCTGTGACCCTGTACTCCATGCATGGGGCTGAGCAGCTCTGGGGCTTGCCCAGGGTCTTGTCTTGGGGCCTGGCCCAGCACGGCTCCCACTGGCAGGCACAGCATGTCTCCCACACAGCCGTGTGAGGCTGGGCTGCCAGAATGGGGCTGATGTGCTGGTTGCAGGTGATTGAAATAGCTTAAATAGTCAGGGCTCTTCAGAAGAGGCTTTGCCTGCGGCCTTGCACACCCTAGGCGTGTCCTATTGGTTCAGGTCAGATCTTTGCCACTAGATGGATTATGAAAAGAACTTTGGGTTTTCAAACCTTTTTAGATTTCTGAGTTACAAGGAAGGAATGATAGATCAATAGACACACGCTTTTATTTCTGTACACGTTTTGGAGTGTGAGAGTTACGAGTGTGGAGTACAGCGTACGGGCCACCTGAGGACCGCAAGGCCATTGACATCAAGGCGTGATTTCCCAAGATGGCAAATAATTCCCAGAAAATTCTCAAACAAAACTAAGTTCAATCTTTATACTAGTTACATTCCTGGAACATTCAGTGTATGCTAAGCCATACAAAAAAAATTCTTTATGTTTACATACAGAATGGAGTCAGGTTCCAGTGCAAATAACGACAAGCCCATATCTAGCTCCCCTGGGACCCGGTGAGACATTGGAAAGGCGTGCAGGATGAAGTCAGAGGCAGCTGAATATGGCTTGACTGTGTCCCCACCCAAATCTCATCTCCAGCTGTAGCTCCCATGATCCCGTGGCATGGGGGGAACCTGGTGGGCGGTCACTGAAGCACGGGAGTGGTTACCCGCATGCTGCTGTTCTCATGATCGTGAGTTCTCATGGGATCTGACAGTTTTACAACAGCCTGCTCCCCTTTGCTCGGCACTTCTTCCTGCCACCATGTGAAAAAGGACATGTTGCTTCCCCTTCTGCCATGATTGTAAGTTTCCTGAGCCCTCCCCAGCCATGCTGAACTGTGAGTCAATTGAACCTCTTTCCTTTTTCTCATTGCTGAGGCTGAGGATGAGGCTGACACCACTTCCCACAGCTTCCACGGCCAGAGCCTTGGTTACCACAGGGCCCAGGGGCCAAAGTACTCGGGTGCTGGACTCCAGCCCCAGCCCTTCTGCCCCAACTGGCACAGGTGTGCTTCTCCTAGACAGTGTGGTGCTATGTAAGGGAGATCCAGGAAAATACACAATTCTCTTTTTAACTCAAAGAGTACAGATTGAAATCTCATACAAGCCAGAAATGTGTCTCCAGTGATTCCTGTCGGTGGGCGGCGGTGGGTGGAATAAAGCAATGAGATGAAGGCCGCGCTCAGCTGAGCTGGCTGTGTCCCTTGAGCGGCTGTCCTGCCCTCCTTCCCGCCTCCTGTGCACACGACTTGAGCACCACCAGTGCTTAGACTTCCGAGAGAGCAGGTGTTGTTCCCCCAGGCTCGGGAGCAACATGAACAAGACCTTCCCCCAACCCCATGGGAACCGACTCATGTGTTGAATCAGATGTCAGCAGAGCTCACTGTGTTGAGGGAGAGAAGGCCACGTGTACCCAGACATCTGACCCACGAAGGAGAGAATTCAAGAGGAAACCAGCTGCAGTGGGGTTGATAAAATCAGAACCTCGGAACCAACCTTCTGTTGGCCCCACCAGGAGGAGGGAGCTTTCCACGATGCCTGTGGCTCGGTCTGGAGGTTGCATCTTGCAAAGCTCCCTGAGGTGTGGTGGTCCGCCAGCACCTTTGACTCAACGCATGGGTTGGTTCCAAATCCACATGATGCCGAAGCCCCCAGGCCCACAGGCTCCTCCTCATGAGCCAACTCCATCATCGGAGGCAGCTGCAGCGAGCGTTGTGCTGGGAGGAAATCCGGGAGAAGGCACCAAGATGCTTTAGTGATGTCTGCTGTGCACAGGAAAGCAGAATGGGAAACGCCGTCAGGTCTGGCACAGGTCTGAAGTGCCACTGGGATCTCACAATCAGGAGAACCCAGACTATGCAATCCATTCGTGATTCAGAAACAGTTGCTGCCACTCACGGGGGTTCCCAGCACCTTCACAGGAGCGTAGCGGGAGGGAGCAGACCAGAATCCAGGCACCCAGAGTTTCGTCGGCACGTCCGTCCGTCACCGGGTGAGGCCGGGCCACAGCCTGGGAGGGAAGGCAGAAGAGAACGTGTCGGTGATTTCAAACAGTCGGTCCTGCCTCTCCAGCGGTCCCACGCAGGGAGGCCCTGTGGGCATCCACTGATGCAGACCTGCTTCCTGGGCATCCTTTTTCTGTGGTCCGTGCAAGGTAATCGTCGGGATTTTCTCCCTTTTTCTTTAGTCTTTATATCCTTTCAACTGTCTGGAAGTGTCCTACAAATAAGTGCCCCCCGCTCCAGGCAGAACTCCCAAATAATCACCCTGTTGCCCCCACTCCCCTCCACCCTGGGCTGCCCTGACCCAACTCCCATGGTCCTGCTTGAAGCCACTGACAAGCCCAGGAGGATATTTCAAGCATCCAGGAAATGCGTCCACACTGGGAAGCGGCCCCAGAGGCTTCGAGTCCACGGCAGCTTGAGTGCTGCATCGCTTTCAGCCTTCCGCTGTTTCCTCAGGGGAGTTGATGGTGCTAAGCAGAACCCTCTGCCTTCTGGAGCCCGCAGGTGCCACAGGTATTGAAAAGTGGATTTACAGACTCTGCCATTGTCCAGAGCAAGGCTGGCCTCCAGCCCCTGCTTTGACAAGGATTTGGAAAACGTTTTAGAATGTTTAACTCCTTGGTGGTACTTAAAGAACTGACTGGGGAAACGTGTGCTTTGAGATGCAGGTGTTCTGAAAGCAGCAGGAATAGCACAGGAGGGAGAACCAGAGGATGGTTGGCATAAGCCTTGAGCCCCGCTTCCTCCAAGTCTCTCTCTTCACCTACAAAATGAGGATGGCCAGTGTTTTTGGGGAAACTCAAATATCATAAGCGAAGTACTTCAATTCTTATCACTGAACTGTTCTACAAATACCTATGGGGGCTGTCGGCCTGGGGTGCACATGAGCTGGTTTACTTCGAGTGTCATCTGAATTGATCAGTCACATCAATGTGAGTGACAAGCCCGCCAGCTTTGCTCCCTGTCCGTGAAGATAGGTGTCTTCCCTCCTGTCTTTTGTAGAATCCACAGGCTTCTTATAACGAGTTACTCCCTCATTATAAGAACACTGCATGTTCTGAAAATTACAGCTTCTGAAGGACAACTTCTTAGAAGCAAGAATTGTCACCAAGAAAAGAATATCTTGTCACTAGAAACAGTATTCCCAAGGATTGGTGACTGCCTCCCTAAGCAGTTTCCAAGTTTACCCCAAGGAGGCCCCAGAAAGCTCCTGATAGTTGTACTAGCTAAGGGTAAGGAGATGATCTCATATGCTTTACTTTGAGATGAAGAATTTAAACCTGGATTAAGTGATTGTCAGGTGGGTGTATACCCTGCTAAGAGAAGAGGTGGGTTAAAAGCAATCTGCATCACCTATCCCTTGTACCATAAGCCGAGCCTATAATCACAATCCCTCCCTGGGGTGGGGCGAGCAGGGCTGCAGCATGGGCAGCCTGGACCTCGCTCGCCCCGCCACCCATCTCCAGCCGCTGCCTCCCTCTGTCCCTCCTCTCTGGACTGATCTCTGTGTGAACTTGCATCTCCCAATGTCACTCGTGTTGTTGTTTTCAGCACTTCTCTTCCAGCTGCCTCTGCTCCCTCAGCCACCCTCCACTCTCAGGGCCTTATTCCTGAGTGCAAAGCACAAAAACGCTAGGGGATGCTGCCTCCAGGCTAGATGGGAGTTCCTTGTGCCATCCTACCATAGACATACCTTGCTTTGCCCAGGATTGAATTGACGTTTCTGAGACATCGGTTTGGCCATGTCATAAATCTCCCTTTCTTGAAAGATTCTATCACACGGATGTCTCGGGGCATCAACACTGAACCAGGTGCTTGGTTTGGTGATGGAGGCAGAGAGATTTAGATGACAGCTCCTGACCGCGGAAAGGTCACGGCAGGGCAGGGTCTACTCTTGGACGTACAATGTCTACTTTCAGGAGGAAGCTGATTCCAGGCCCTTCCAACCGAGTGGACAGAAGCAATGACACAGGCAGCCTCTGTGGAAGAAAACAAATCACGAAACACTGCGCTATGTTTGGAGACTTAGACAAATCGCGAGGACACGCCTTTAAAAGTAGTGGACCTCGGCAGCAGACAATCAGGACAACTTCTCACCCCAACAGCATGAAGACAAGCAGAGGATGACGGGAGCCAGGCGGTAGGAGTGGTGGGAGCTTGGCTTGAAGAGCAGCAGCATGGCATTTGTTGAGGTGACTGTTGGGAAAGACCCAAAGGGATGGGAGAAGCAGGCCGGGAAACCACCTGGAGGGAGCATCTTTCAGGAAGAGGAAGAGAACAAAGGGCTTGAGAGGGCCAGTGAGTCAGGACTGCTCAGACGGCCAAGGTCATGTACACTGTCATCTCATTAGCAGAGCTGGCCGTACAGCCAAGTTGAAAGTCAACAAGGCAGGGTCCGTGCTTCTCCCATGGGGATGTTGGGGCCAGGACACAAGGCAGTGGGGGGGATAATCATCTGAATACACGGAGGGAGTGAACAGTTGGGAGCAGCTCTTCCCCCTGCCATTGCAGATGGTGTGGGCTGCCAACTAGACTAAAGAGGTGGTGGAGAAGCAAAGGATTGGAGGTGGAAGCTCAGGAGAAAGGTAGGGCCTGAGTGTTAAATCGTCAACTTGTGAATGGTATTTATAGTCATAGACCAGACGAGATCACCCAGAAAGGGGGGAAAAAAAGAAGGAGAAGAGGCCTTCAGAGAAGATATTGAGAATACCGGAAATCAATGTTGAAGATCTGAAATAAAATAGGAGTGTTTGGTAGGTGGGAAATTAGGTAAAATTAGAGCCAAGCTTCTCAGGCTGCAGTGTTACCCCACAGAGGCTCAATCTCGCCCCAGAGCATCTGGCTCTGTAGGTCTGCAGTGAGGCCCAGGTGACACTGGCAGCGCCAGTGGGTCTGAGGGCCTCAGATATGGGGTGAGTCAGAAGATGTCAGGTGACATCAGAGGGTTGAACTGCAGAGGGTCTGGGATCCTCAAGGACCAGGCACATGCAGGGAGTCTGCAGCCCTTCAGGGAAGGCAGAACTCCGTGGAACACGCAGCCCAGGGAATTTTCTAGGGAGAAGATAAGGACCACAGGGCCTTGCTCAGCCCTCACTCCCGCCAGCAGGCCTGACTGCACTGGCAAGCCCATCTTAGGCTGCGGCAGACCTGCGCTGGGACCGCTGACCTCACAGGGCCTGAGGTGCACAGACCCATGGCTGGCAGGAGATGCCCTGGGTACTGCTGTCACCGTGGTGCCCACAGGCTGAGGTGAGGTCACCTGGAACTCAAACCATCAATTCTGGGTTCCTTCAAATCATCAATTCTGGGTTCCTTCAAACCATCAATACCATGTTCCTTCAAACCATCAATTCCGGGTTCCTTCAAACCATCAATTCCGGGTTCCTTCCACTGTTTGAGAATCGGCATGGCCGCATCCAAACAGAAGTATCTCATAAGAACTCACATTAGCATTTGGCATTTCCAGCTTGCTCCCATTGGCCCCATAAGACCCTCAAAGGACATAGAAATGCCTGGTCTATGTCTCTGCACTTGCAGAGATGTTTCAGTGTGTCTCAGCCTCTGGTATCCTCTCTACCTCATGTGCTCCTCAACAACCCAACCCCTGCTGCTTCTCTGAACGCAAACGCTCCTGACATGCCACCTGTGGAGCTTCCTTCTGGGGGGGTCCCCTGAGGAAAATGCACTCCAGGTTGCCATTGGGCAGGGAAGGGTTGGTACCCTCCCACAGGGGGTGGGCACATGGGCGGTTCACAGTCAGGGGTCAGGAGAAGTACCCCGAATACACTGCAGTTTCTCTACCTGATTCTCAGAGCATTTTCCCAGGTGCTCAGGGCTGAGTCCATTATTCCACGAGGCAGGGACAGGGTCTAATCCACCCTTGCTGCCCCACACCAGGCGGAGCAGCTGCTGACCAGGAGCACAGGAGCTCAAGGTGGCACTGGGGGTGCCGGCACCAGCTCAGGCTGCACCGTCTCCCACTGCCAGGTCCAGAGGCTCCTGCTCGGCCTGGGAGCAGCCTGCAGAGGGTCGATCCTGTGTTTCCTTTCTGGGCACCTGCTGTCACCATGGCACAGACTACATGGGGCCATCCCGATTGCTTCTCCATCTCCTGGGTGGGTTATGGGGGAGATATGGGTGGGGCAGGCACAGCTTTGCATTTATTGGTCTGGGACAGCAGTGGATCTCCAGAAAGCTCTAGAACAGGCAGGTCACTGTGGCTGGTAACCCAACCTGGTTAGGACACAAAACATGAGCTGGGCTGCCGGAAGAGACCGCCGGGTCTCTGGGCATGCAGGGGCACTCCAGTGTGTGGGTGCACCCGCTGACCTCACTCATGGGAAAACGGCGGGCGTGTGCTCCCTCCAGACCACGAATTTCCATGTTTTCGTTATTTTCCCCATAAGCTTAAGACTCTCAAGAATTGAGCAGCCCTGCATGTCATAAAGACCCCAGCATACACACCTGGCACCAGCCTGCCTGCATTCAGCAGGGCACCTCCATCAATCACGGGCAAAGCAACTCTCTAAACAAGGGAAAGGAACTCGCCCATGATGCACTTTGGGTCCAGCCAGTCCCAGTTTCTGCCTACACATGGGGTTGGCTGGGGAGGGGCTGCAGCTTCTGGAGACACAAGGGCCCAGGCCTCTCCCAGGTCCCCCTGAGCTGCTTGGGGAGCCCCTCATTTCAGGTTTGTGTGTCACACACGATTCCCTTGAGACCTCTGCCCCTCTCTCCTCGTAAACTCCCCTACAACAGAGAAAGGAAGCCCTTGTTCATGAGATAAGGGCTCCCTTCTCTCCAGTCAGGAACTGACGCAGAGATTTCATCAGCCTGGGAGAAAAATAGCTCCTCTGGTTCCCAGTGTGGCCGTCTCTCTCGGTGGGCACGTAACCGGCCGCCAGGTCCCGCAGAGCCTCCCGGACTTGCTCTCCAGGGCCCATGCCTGCAGGATGCCATCTGTAGTCCTTAGCATGGTCTGGGGCCAGAGGCGGATGGGGTCGTCTGTGCTCTTTAAATGAAGGGTAAACAAAGGTGCTTCCTCAAAGTGAACCATGCCGAGTAAACACATGTAAGCCGGCTTCCTTCCCTTTAATCCAAGCACTTGGTCCCATGGAGTTCAAAGCATTTCTTGCCAGACCCTGCCCAATCTTGAAGTTGGAGGAAAGTGTGTCAAAGCTTCATGACTGTGCCTGGTTCCTTACCTTGTTCTCTGTCTGCCCACCTGCACCCCCGTGACATCAGATCCCACCCTGAGTTGGTGGTCACTTTAGGACTGAGCCTTCTCCTTGGGCTGTGCAGGGAGGAGTCTCTGCCGGGAAGCACTGGAGCCCTGTCACCTAGGGCCAGGCCTTACATTCTGCCTCTGGTGAGCCTGGAGTTGCACCTGTGTCTTCTGAGAAGCCAGCTTCCTCAACATAGCAGAACACACACATCTGAAGAAGGCGGTTTCCCACCTCTTCCTAACATCCCAAAGAAACCGCAGCTGCCAAAGAGCCACCAAACAACCCTGACAAGATGACTGACCAGGCCTGCGGAGCCTGAACCTTTCCTCCCCGTGCCCTCCCTTACCCTGTCCCCTCCCTTACCCTGTCACCTGTTCTCTCTGTCACCTCCCTTACCCTGTCACCTGTCCTCCCTATCACCTCCCTTATCCTGTCACCTGTCTTCCCTGTCACCTCCCTTATCCAGTCACCTGTCCTCCCTGTCACCTCCCTTATCCTGTCACCTGTCCTCCCTGTCACCTCCCTTCCCATCACCTCTCCTCACTGTCACCTCCCTTATCCTGTCACCTGTCCTCCCTGTCACCTCTCTTCCCCATCACCTCTCCTCACTGTCACCTCCCTTATCCTGTCACCTGTCCTCCCTGTCCCCTCCCTTCCCATCCTCTCTCCTCACTGTCACCTCCCTTATCCTGTCACTTGTCCTCACTGTCAGCTCCCTTATCCTGTCACCTGTCCTCCCTGTCACCTCCCTTCCCATCTTCTCTCCTCGCTGTCACCTCCCTTATCCTGTCACCTGTCCTCCCTGTCACCTCTCTTCCCTATCACCTCTCTCCCCAACACTTCTGTCCCCCAGCCACTTCCCTTCCCATCATCTGCCTCTCCTCCCTGTCACCTGTCCCTGTCACCTCCCTCCTGGTCACCTCACATGCTCATGCACTCGCACCTTCATCCTCCCTCACACTCTCACACACACTCTTCCACAGCCAGGCACTCATACATCACAGCCCTCCCCAGACACGTCCTCCCACCCGCACGTGCACTCACAGTCACATGCATGCTCACACATGCCCAGCTGCTGCTCCAAGTCCATCGTGGGAACTCGCAGATGCAGCAACTCCATTCATGTTCAGAGACCGGTAGGGCTTTCTGTCCACGGGTGTGACCAGATGTCTTGTGCAGTGTGGACTCAGGAAGGAGGAGCAATCCACCTGTCCACTCGTAACCAACATGATGTTCACAATGGAACAGTTTCACACTCCATTAACAGAATGCTTTTAAAAGATCCTCAGTCATCCGACAGTGAGAAGACCCGGTCAGGAAGTGCTTGTAGGGCCACAGGAGACCCAGGTACTGAAGGGGTCAAAATACTTTCACCATTTGGCCAGAGGAGGTTATCTTCAGAAAATGATGAGTCAATTATGGGCCATTTGAACGCTCTCAGAAGGGACTCTCCTTTTCTATCTCCTACATGGAGTCACTCAATATGTACGAACACCCCCCAAATGACCCAAGCTCAGAGTTATCTCTAGAAATTCTGGCAAATTAGGATTGATAAAAACAAGGGATCCAAGAAAAGTCGGATTATAATGGGAGCACCAAAGTCTCAAGGAAATTATAGATATTAAATTCAAGATACGTGCTATATAGAGTGGGAACCTTAAAACAGACTTGCTAAAGGTGATCTTTTTCCTTAAATAACTAGTTAAAGAAAAAATGTATGCCAACATGGTGTCCTAACTCAAGACCTTGTACAGATGCTAATGCATCATCACCATCACCATCACCACTGTCACCATCAACAACATCATCACCACCTCCATCACCATCATCATTGTCACCACCACCAACACCATCATCACCATCATCATCACCACCTCCATCACGATCATCACCATCATCATCATCACTATCATCATCACTATTACTGTCACTATCACCCCATCACCCTCATCATCACCATCACTATGATCATCATCACTGCCATCATCACCATCATCACCATCACCATCATCACCATCACGATCATCACCATTACAATCATCACCATCACCATAATCATCATCACCACCATCACCATCATCATCATCACCATCATCATCATCATCATCACCATAATCACCACCATCATCATCATCACCATCATCATCACCATCACCATCATCGTCACCATCATCACCATCATCATCACCATCACCATCATCACCATCACCATCACCGTCATCATCATCACCATCACCATCATCATCACCATCATCACCATCACTATCATCACCATCACCATTATTATCACTATCATAATCATCACTCACTGTCATTATCATCTCATCATCATCATTATAATCTCATCACCATCATCATCACCAACATCATCACCACCATCATCATCACCATCACCACCATCACCGTCATCATCACCATCATCATCACCATCACCATCACCATCACCATCTCCAGCAGTAGCACCCCACATTGAAGTAAGCCTCCTGGGTGTCAGGTACTGTGGTAAGTACTTTCACACACTGTTGCGCCTGGGCTTCCCAAAACTCTTATAGCTTTAACTTGACCTTTTATGGGTAAAGTAATATAGATTCAGGAAGTAACTAACTGGACCAGGACCACCAGCTAGTCAATGTAGTTATGGGACTTGAGTCAGGGGTGGACTGATTCCAGTACCTGTGTTCCTAACCACTGTGCTTCTCTGCCCTACAGCAGACAGTGCCGAAAGTGCTCAGAGTTGGCAAAAATAAAAATGATAGAAAAAACGCATCCTCTAAATATGTTTGTACAATATACATCTGCACTGTCTTTTATTCTTCCAAGGGTTTAATGTTTGAAAAACAACCCATTTCATCTGAGCAACTTATTTTTAAAAATAAACCACCACGTATTCTGATTTAATAAGTGACATACACAAAGTTGAAACTAAAATCAATGGAAATCAATTCATAAAATCTTTGGGAAAAATTGAAACAATCAGAGTGACAAGGCTGGAACCGAAAGTATATTTGGCTGGGTTGACCTCCCAATACCGCCCTGCATAAATCATCCTTGTTTTCTGCCACCCTGAGTTTATCAGGGACGTTCTTGCCCTGTAATTCACCCTGAACCATCAGGCTTTACTTTCAAAAAGTAATTAAGCACTGCCCAGATAAAAGAGATAAAGATTTAGAATGCGTTATACAAGGAGATTAGAATGTGGACACAGAAATCTCAATTAACCTTCTAATCTGTAGGTCAGAAGGAGGGGTCTCTGAGTTACAAGGAGAATACAATGCCAGTTTCCTACAGACCCCATCAAGCTGGTGACAGAATTCGGGTCACAGCTATTAGTTATAATAACAGAAGGAAAACAAAAGATTGTGTAGTTTATTTCTTGCTCAGCCAAAGCCAATCCCAAATGCTGAGCATGAGGCAGGGTGAGATACAGCATTTCCAGCCGCTGCAATAATAACCATTGAGTTTCCTAGCAATCACTTTCTAGAGGAAAAGGGGCATTAGCGTGAGCACACGTGATAAGCAAGGGGACCTGCTCAAGCCCAAAGCACAGTGTGATGGCAGAAGACCAGGTTCACGTCAAGGTGCATCCTGTACGGCCACCGAAGACTGGCCCACCTGGACGCAATGCCATAGGACGGCTATCTCCCACCTCTGTTTTCCATGTGCTAGGCAGTGAGGATCCTTTGAAGAACTGTTTGGTCGATAGCTTGGGGAGGTGACTGTTTAGTTACCACAATCACTCATTCAGAGTCTTGGGCATTCTTGAGACATGCTCTAGTGTCCTTATAGATCCCCACCGTGCTTTCTAGAGATCAGCTGGGAGTGGGACCCAGGCTGCCCGTCTTTCAGATGTGCTCAGCAGCAGGCAGCCTGCATTTGCCCCTCGTTCCACTCATGGCCTCCGCCCAGAGGAGGGGGCAAGTCTGTTCTTCTCCTGGGACCCTGACCTGAGCTTTCTCTGACTCCCTCCCACTCTCCAGCAATGTGTCAGCTCATCCGTGTCTCAGCCAGATCTTCAGAAAGGGAAGCCTTCGTTTACTATTGTGTTCTTCAGCTTGGGTGAAACCACGAACATAGGAACTAGTTGAATAGTGCCCCCAAATTTCACCTTATTTGGAAGGTGTTGTTATGGATGTAGTCAGTTAAGATGAGGTCGCGCTGGAGGGAAGTGGGTTCTAGTCTTGTGCACCTGGTGTCCTTGTGAGAGGGATGAAGAGCACAAACACACGAGAACGCCGCGTGAAGATGGAGGCAGAGACGAGTGATGTAGCCGCAAGCCAGGAGCACCGAGGGTTGACAGCACCACTGCAAAGCGGAGACACATGGAACACGTTCTCCTGGGAGGCCCCGAAGGGAACTGACCCCGACCCCACCTTGACTTCAGACTTCTGGTCTCCAGACCTGTGAGAGAATGCATTTCTGTGGTTTACGGCACGGCAGCACAGCAGCCCTGGGAATCCATCACACAACTGAAAGCCAAGCATGAGAGTTTGTCCTGGAACAATTTAACTTCAATCAGCCCACAGTTTCCAGCTGCTTCACACGGGAGCCAGTGGACCTGGCCCTCACCAGCGGGAGACAGCAGGACCCCTTGCCCACACGCCATGCCCAGTGTTGCACGAGAAAGACCTTGCTGTCCCTGCGGCTCATTCTTGAATCTCTTCCTCTTGTCGGGAAATATTTTTCACCTACAAGTCCCTCGTTGCCTTCCTCTAACTTCCCGTCCAAAGCCATTGACTCCCTGGTACGTAGCCCTGTCACGCATTTTACAATACCCTTTCAGGGGCCCCCATCTACTGTAGTATTTATAGCACAGCATTTGGCCATGGTAGATGTTTTATTAGTTGAATAAATAAATAAGTGGATAAACAAGCAGATGAGAAATAAAGTATGCACAGGAGATTGGTCATTCCTCAGTATGCACAGGAGATGCGTTCCAGGACCCCTGCAAATGGCACAACCTGCAGATGCTCAAGATGGCGCTGTGTGTGTGGATGACCTGAGCTCAGCCTCCTACAGACTTTAAATCACCCCTAGATGATGCAGATGCTCAAGATGGTGCTGTGTGTGTGGATGACCTGCGCTCAGCCTCCCACAGACTTTAAATCACCCCTGGATGATTTTGTAACACGTAGTACAATATAGATGCTGTATAACTAGTTTGCTATGCTCTCTTTTATTTGCATTACTTTTTATTGTTGCATTGCTATGTTTTCTTAATATTTTGGATCCAAGGTTGGTTGTGGATCCTGCAGGTTCGGAGGCTCAACTGTAATACTCATCTATTTATAAAATAAGTTGAAGTTTCAATATGCTCATGTCATCAGCAAGAGCCTCTTCCCCGTCACCCTTCCTTCCCTTGGTCTCCCACCCACCCACCACGAACACCACCCGTGTTCTGTTGAAGGGGATCCAACCCAGCCAGCAACTGAAGACAAAGCAGAGGCGGAGTGGCCAGGAGGGCTCAACCTTCAGAGGAAACGGAGCTCAGTGAGAGGAGAAGGCAGACTCATTCAGAGGACATCCATTTCTTTTTTCTTTTTTAGTTGAGACATAATAATTATACACATTTATGGGTTATTTATTTATTTATTCTGAGATGTAGTCTTGCTCCATCGCCCAGGCTGGAGTGCAGTGGCACGATCTTGTCTCACTACAACTCTGCCCCCTAGGTTCAAGCGCTTCTCCTGTCTCAGCCTCCCAAGTAGCTGGGATTACAGGTGCCCGCCAGCACTCCTGGATAATTTTTATATTTTTAGTAGATATGGGGTTTCACCATATTGGCCAGGCTGGCCTCAAACTCCTGACCTCAGATGATCCGCCCACCTCGACCTCCCAAAGTGCTGGGATTATAAGTGTGTGCCACCATATCTGGCCATATTTTGATACGTGTATACAATGTATGATGATCAAATCAGGGTAATTAGTATATCCATCACCTCAAACATTTATAATTTCTTTTTGTTTGGAGCATTAAAAGTCCCCTACTCAAGCTTTTTGAACATGTATAATAAATCACTGTTAACTATATTTGGCCTACAATGCTGTAAAACGCTAGAACTGATTCCTCTAGCTGTCACGATCTGGCTAAAATTTTGTGTCTATTAGCTAACCTTTCCCTATCCTTCCCCCTTTCCCAGCCTCCAGTATTCAGGGTTCTGCTGTCTGTTTCTATGAGCTCACGCGTGTGAATGAGAACACGCAATATTGGTCTTTCTGTGCCTGAGTTACTTCACTCCAGGCTTGTCTGTGTTGCTGGGAAGGACAGGAGCTCATTCCTGCTACGGCTGAAATGGACTCCGTTGTGTATATGGACCATGTGTTCCTTATCCATGCACCCGTGATAGCTTCCGACTCTGCACTGATATGGGATTGCACACTGTCACAGCTCTGTCCAACAGAGCAAGCAGCCTTGCTTTCAATGAATTTTTAAAACTTTCTGTCAAGTTCTATGCTATGCAGGAATGTTCCTTAGGTCACAGGGGTACAGGGAGTTTAAGTTCCACCTCACTGATCAGCCAGTCATCATCAATACTGAATTCAGCTGCACATTGTGCCTCCTTAGTTCTGTGCTCTCTCCTGGAGCAGACTCCAAAATGGCCATAACAGTCACAGTTCTCCCCAGGAATGTTGTATCTGTATCTTCAACATTTGCCCAAGTACCTGTCATGTGCTAGATGTGGGAACAAATGTAAAGGTAAGCTTCTTCTCCCCTTCAAAATGTGTTTAGAATCCACTTTGAGGGGTGTTTACAACCCAGCGATGAAGACACACACTCCATCCACAGTTATAATACAAGAGGAACTCTGGAAGGGCAGGGGGTCTGCTGAAGCCCAGCAGGTATTCTGAGGAGGACCGCAGAGCCCTGGAGGTGATCTTGCCGCATCACGCAGAATCACGGCACAAACTCACATTTCCCGAGAAGCAGTCAAAGGTCCCTTAATCTAAGTCTCTCCCCTAGGAATGGGTCACAGTGACTAAAATATCCTCATGAGCCTCGTTCCTCGAAGGCCATAATGACGTATGTGTGATAGTCAAGTAAAGGCAATGTGATACCCAGTACAGGCCACTCACACCAGTGAGCTTGTCCAAGCACTTCCATGTAGACCTGCAGGGCTCTGGGCCAGGCAGCACACAGCAGGAGGCTTCAGATTCCAGGAGGACGCTGGGGTGGAGCGCCTCCCAGAGATCACAGGCTCAGGGGACTTACGACAACAGGAGGATGCTGGTGTGGGGCACCTCCCAGACATCATAGGCTCAGGAGGCTTAGGACAGCAGGAGGACGCTGACATGGGGCACCTCCCAGAGATCACAGGCTCAGGAGGCTTAGGACAGCAAGAGGACACTGGCATGGGGCGCCTCCCAGAGATCACAGGCTCAGGAGGCTTAGGACAGCAGGAAGACACTGACATGGGGCACCACCCAGAGATCACAGGCTCAGGAGGCTTAGGACGACAGGAGGATACTGGCATGGGTCGCCTCCCAGAGATCACAGGCTCAGGGGACTTACGACAACAGGAGGACGCTGGCGTGGGGCGCCTCCCAGAGATCACAGGCTCAGGGGACTTACGACAACAGGAGGATGCTGGCGTGGGGCGCCTCCTAGAAATCATAGTCTCAGGAGGCTTAGGAGGATGCTGGGGTGGAGTGTCTCCCAGAGACCGCAGGTTCAGGAGACACCCACAGGGCTCCCCGGCATGCAGCATGCAGCAGGTGACTTCGGACTGCAGGAGAATGCTGGCATGGGGTGCTTCCCAGAGAACAGAGGCTCAGGAGACACCATCACCAAAGGAGGAAGCACCGAGGGCAGCCATCTCCTGCGGCAGAATGTTCCAGGAACACCTTCTGCCTGTTCTTCCACTCCACAGACAACTCTACAGCATTCCCTGAGTAGAAGAGCTTACTTTTTCAGCCGTGATGGATACTAACGCCTGGGATCCCTGACCTGGGTTCCCTGATCCTCAAGAAGCTACAAGAGCTGGTCATTCCCATTCTTTGCGAAGCTGACTGTCCACTGAGTGGCAATCCCAGGGGTACCTGGGAACGTGTGTCGTCCTGGTTTGTTTCAATTCCCTCAGCATCTCTTTAATGTTTAATTGTATGTGTCCAGGGGGTCAGGCTGTGGTGCTGTTGTCTGGTCAAGCCCCAGGCTAGGTGTCGCTGTGAAACTGTTTTTCAGATGAGACTGACATTGAAGTCAGTGGATTTGGAATAAAACAGAGGACCCTCCCCCTCCACAGTGTTAGGGGTGGGGGCCTCATCTGGTCTGTTGAAGTCTTAAGAGGAAAAGTCCACGGCTCCCCGGAGTGAAGGAATTCTGTCTCCAGGTCACCTCCAGACTCCAGACTACAGGAACTGCCAGCCTGCCCACCTGCTCTACAAACTTCAGACTTGCCAGTCCCAGGATTCCATGAGCCTTCCAGCCCACCTCTCTCTGTGTGTGTCTTGCTCTTTATGTGCAAACACATCCACACCCACACCCTCTCTACTCTGCTCCTTGGAGAACCTTGGCAAATGCAGCTCAGCTAGATGGTGTATGCTGAGGCCACTTCCGTCTTTCATCTCTCATGTGCTCATCTGTAGCACAGGGATAATATTACCTATCCCTGGCAGTCAAGAGGGGCTCCCTGGCCTCGGCTTTGGGGAGCATCATCTGAGAAGCAGCGATCAGGCCCCAGTGAGAGGAAGAGCCCGAGGCCCCATATCCAGCACATGGTCACACTGCTGGCCGGGAGGCGGTGCCAGCTCTCTAGCACTGGTGAGCCAGCGCCCGCAGGGACTAAAGTACCTGGATTCCATGAG
Organism: Pithecia hirsuta; assembly: GCA_963573645.1. Lineage (NCBI taxonomy): Eukaryota > Metazoa > Chordata > Mammalia > Primates > Pitheciidae > Pithecia > Pithecia hirsuta. Next base: position 3,972 of record CAUYLZ010004412.1, on the reverse strand, counting down.
ATGGAAGACATAAATACACTTTGTAATAAAACTTTCCCTGAAAGTTGTCATTTTCAATGTTCAGTTCCCCAGAACAAAGGAAAGGTTCTGGTGCTTTATTTCAGAGCAGGGCTCAGTGGCCCTGGGGCTGTCTTCTGACAGCCTGACAGTTGCTCTCCGTCTCCCTCACCTCTCCCAGACTTGGTACACTTCATCCTGTTGTCTTCGCTCCCTGCAAACATCTCTGAGGAAACCAAGCTGCGTCGCACTTGCGGTAATGAATCAGGGCACAGAGACCCGAGAGGAAAGGCCCAGAGTAACTGCGGTCGTATCCAAGACAAAGCCTTCTCCAAGTGATGTGATTTGTTTGCAAGATGCTTATCTGGGGCACCTTCCCAGCTGGTCAGACGCTGAAGTTGAACATGTGACAGCCTGACTTCAGCTTGTCAGCCACAGACAAGGCAATTGAAGGTGGGTGAAGCGTGCTGGGTCCCATCTCCCCAGCTGGCTCTGGGCTGGCCATCCCAGTCTCACGCCTGAACTGCAGTAGACAGGCTACTCTTTGTCCTGCTCAGCTGTCCTGGGAGCCCAGGACAGAGGTGGGCTGGACTAACGTTTCCCAAAGAGCTATTTCCCACCAAACAGAGGGAAAGCAATGGCCAGCTTCCAGCACGTGGCTGGCATCCACCAGCTCAGCTTTGACTCAGTCTGAGTCCATCCGGGAATCCATCATAGCAGACGTTTTGTGCCACAAGGATCATGGAGAGCAGACACAGACTCCGTGGCTGGGACAGAGTAACAGACAATGCGGTCACCGAGCACAGGAATCACCTGTCCAGTTCATCCTACCCTTCACTAAGCGTGTGGCCTTCTGACTCAGGAGTGATTTAGAAACAGCAGGACTGCCTGCTACCTGTGTGCATTCCTAGGCCTCCTGTTCCAGAGCTCAGAGGTGGGCCTGGAACCTTCATTTTCCACCAGGGCTTCCAGTGGTGATGGCGACGGTTGTCTGCAAAATCACCCCCAAAGACTGAAGCCTTAACCCTATCTCCTATGGATACCCCCCTTCCGGTTCAGGACGACACAGTTAACACAGCATCATGGAGTGTGAGGTTGGGAAGGGTCCGTGCCTGCAGGTGATGACTGCTGCGTGTCATGCGCTCACCGTGGCCATGCGCTCACTGTGCAATCCTTCCGCAATGGGTCACATCAGCACGTTGTACACTTCAAATATATGCTGTGTTATTTGTCAATTATGCCTCGGTAAAGCTAAAACATTTTAACATAATTTTAAAAACTGAATTCCTATATTTATTAGCAGCTCTCAAAGAGCATTAAGGGAATCCAATTCGTAGCCACAGACCTTCTAAACAATTTCCCTCTCCCTCCTTCATCATCCTTTTTCCTCCTGAAGGCCCCAGACCATTCTACTCTCTGAACTCGCTCTCAACTCTGTCCCTGGCCACCCCGGCACTTCCCACACGGGTGTCTCTTCCTCCTTCCTGCCTGACACCTTGCACCTGAGCCTGGAGTGGCCTCAAATTCCTGTGCCAGACCCCCCACCAAGACGGCTGGAAGACCCCAAACCTCCATGATCCTTCTTGGGGTCTCACTCCACTGGAATGAAGCTTGGAGCTCCCTGGAAACTGTATTTTTTTGTCATCTCATGAGAAGCCCCCCTGGTGAATTTCTAGTAAATAATATCCTTCACCTCATAACAAATGTGTTGTCTGTAGCGTTCCCTTGTGACAATGGACCCCACCCTGTCTTGTGGTGCCTGAATGGCCTCTTGCATAAGCTGTTATCTTCCCAAACACACTGTGAGCTCCTGAGAGGAGTGGGATGAATCTTGCTTCCTGGGAAGCCCATCACAGCCCCACACTACACATCCGAGGGCGCGGTAGAGACCGACAGAGCCATGCAGAAGGAAGCCATGCTCACTGGAGCTGGGAGGGACGCACACCTCGCCTTTACCACACCACGCAATCCTACAACATTGCACTTTAAATCACATCACGGCAAGACATAAGTTATTTCCAGATCACAAAAGAATACCGGTGCAATTTAACAGTAACCAGAATAGGCCATGAGACTTCTTTCACCACCAAATTCTCAGACTGTCATTAAACACGTGAGACACAGCACAATTCAGCGTGAATTCAGACATCTGTGAAAATGCTTCACAGGAGTGCGAGTTAGACTGAAATTCTGTATGTAAGGTGCACAATATGTGTCTTACACATACAGCTGGAGCCCAGGATTTTAAAATAGCAATGCGAACATCTGGTGTGGGAATTGTGGCTTCTCCTGGATGAGCAGGCTTTGAATGCCACACTCTGTTAGGTGCCTTGGGGAACCAGAAAATCTGGGTTTTTTCCAAGGTTCTCATCGCATTACATGTCACAGGCACATAACTGCTAAACTCCTCAAGTCAGGCACTTCTCCATATTACTATTTTAAAGTATCATCTTTTCAACATTATTTTAAGGGAGGCTGACATTATACAATTAAATATAACTGCCATGCTGTTATTTTGTGGCAAATTTTAAAAATGCTATGAAGGGAAAACATTCCAATTTGGTGTAAGATTGCAGCCGATTCTGATAACAGTGTCTATGCTATGTTCCAAAGGCAAACCAGTGCATCTTACTCGGAGTTTCTTGCAGCCTGTGAGATATGACAAAGTTTCTCTTCAAACAGCCTGCTCATCATTTGATTCTTTCATTCCAAGTCCCCCACTTCTCTTTCTTCTCCTTTTCTTCTTTTTGATTTTACTACATGCCCAGACATGCCACAGCACCAGCTCACATTCCTTTTCTTATTTGGGAAAGGACTGGCTCTCTGGTTCACCACAGATGAACTAGATGCACCCCTCCCTCCTTCCCCTCCCTCCTATCACACGTCCACCTTATCTAAGAAAGTTTAAATGTTTAACCAATCAGGTCTAGTTTAAATTGTGTGGTCAACCCCAGCCAATAGGGAAAGGACACAGAGGCAGGAGTCATGTGGACTTCATGACTAAAACACCAAAAGCAATGGCAACAAAAGCCAAGATAGACAAATGGGATCTAATTAAAATTCAGAGCTTCTGTACAGCAAAAGAAACCATCATTAGAGCGAACCGGCAACAAACAGAATGGGAAAAAATTTTTGCAATCTACCCATCTGACAAAAGGCTAATATCCAGAATCTACAAAGAACTAAAACAGATATACAGGAAAAAAACAAACAACCCCATTCAAAAGTGGGCCAAGGACACGAACAGACACTTTGCAAAAGAAGACATATATGAGGCCAACAAACATATGAAAAAATGGTCATCATCACTGGTCATTAGAGAAACGCAAATCAAAACTACATTGAGATACCATCTCACGCCAGTTAGAATGGCAATCATTAAAAAATCTGGAGACCATAGATGCTGGAGAGGATGTGGAGAAATAGGAACACTTTTACACTGTTGGTGGGAGTGTAAATTAGTTCAACCATTGTGGAAGACAGTGTGGCGATTCCTCAAGGACCTAGAAATTGAAATTCCATTTGACCCAGCAATCCTGTTACTGGGTATATATCCAAAGGAGTATAAATCGTTCTACTATAAGGACACATGCACACGAATGTTCATTGCAGCGCAGTTTACAACAGCAAAGACCTGGAACCAACCCAAATGCCCACCGATGATAGACTGGACAGGGAAAATGTGGCACATATACACCATGGAATATTATGCAGCCATCAAAAAGGATAAATTCGTGTCCTTCGTAGGGACATGGATGAACCTGGAAACCATCATTCTCAGCAAACTGACACAAGAACACAAAATCAAACACCGCATGTTCTCATTCATAGGCGGGTGATGAACAATAAGAACACATGGACATAGGGAGGGGAGCACTACACACTGGGGTCTGTTGCGGGGGAAATAGGGGAGGGACAGTGGGAGGTGGGGAGGTGGGGAGAGATAGCATGGGAAGAAATGCCAGATATAGGTGA
>CAUYLZ010004410.1:0-27217 GCA_963573645.1 Pithecia hirsuta | reverse complement strand
GTTGGTTTCCCTCTGCTCAAGATGCTCTGCCCACAAATATTTTCAGGGCAGATCCTTTGCCATTCATGTCTCTGCTCAAAGGTTCCCTTCTCACAGAGACGTACCCAGATATACAGTCTCAGAAGTCATATCCGTCCCTCTCTATTACACACTCTGCTTCTCAACCTTCATCACCACCTTAAATCCTTATTTCTTTACTTACTCTTGTCGGTCTTCCTATGCCAGAACATCAGCTTTTGTCTGCCGTAGGCACCACTGTAACCTCAGCCTCTGGAACTGTGCCAGACACACAGCAGCTGCTCAAAAATACTTCTTGAGTGACTGCATGCTACATGTGAAGCACCACGCTAGGTGCTTTACAGCTACAAGGAAAGCATTGCTATCGACATTTTCCACTCTGACCTTCAATTTTTCCATCTATAAAGTGGCTTGCCAAAGATCACTCAGCTAATTAGTGGGGATAACTGCCTACTCGGGGATGCTGAGCGTTAGGAATGAGGGCTTGTGACTAATTGTTTCAGTTAAAACAGCCAAAGTCATGAACAGCTGCCACATCCCGAAAACTCAAATAATTAGGTCACACATTTGACCTAAATTCCCTACCTTTCTACATCCATTTTCAAAGATACCAAACTTGAGGACGCCAGTACCTCAGTATATTAAAAGGTATCTAGAACAGAATTGTGAATGGAAGCATTCTAATTTAAATCCTAAAAATGCAAATATATTGTCTCTTTGCTAAAGAGACAAACTTAATCAGAGAATTTGAGAATTAGGTTTCATTGACATAAAAGTTACCAAATGACAGCAGGGTCTTCAGGGTCTTATGATAGTGTTTTTAACAGAATTCACATTTCAGAACCTCTCTTAGTGAGTGAGTCTATTTTTAGCATCCTTTTGATAGGTTGGGCTTGCTGGATGATCAAGACCCAGTAGAAAGTGTGTGTGTGTGTGCATGTGTGTGTGTGTGTATGTGTGTGTCTGTGTGTATATGTGTAATATATATATATTTTTTATATAATATATATATTTTATATATAATTCTTTATTACATTTAGCTTTATTATGATAAAGTGCATGTTTTTCAAACCCTCAAAGGACTTTCAGAATTTAGAATACCAGACACAGTTCACATAAAGCCATTGTATGGTTTCCTACTTAATAAGGGAATTACTTGAACTCAAAAATTGTTTGGCTATCTAATCACAATTTGGTTACAGAAAATTCAATTCTGATGACAAACATACTTCTTGGCCAGCCCAATGTTCTATGAGAGTGTTTGGAGATGAGAAAGATTATGTCAAAAGAAGCAACCTTAAAACTGAGGGGTAGAATAGCAGGGGGTGGGGGGATTGAGGAGGGATAGCATTAGGAGAAATAACCAATGTAGATGATGGAGTGATGGATGAAGCAGACCATCACCATGGCACGTGTATACCTATGTAACAATCCAGCATGATCTGCACATGTACCCCAGAACTTAAAGTATAATAAATAATTTTTTTAAAAAACTGAGGAGGAGAAAAACCCTTTATTTTTTAATAAAGTCATTGCACTGATTTGTACGTCTCTTACTCAGTAGGCATTCTTTCAATAGAAGTTAGAGGAGAAAAATGAGAAAAAACTATCTCTATAACTACGAGGAATATTTGAGTTAAAAGCTGTAAACCAAATCAGATATCTGAACACTACAGGCATTCCCAAGATAACTGCACCTTTTGTTCATTGTAATCCAGATGCCAGCCCTTGAATGGAGGGAAAGGAATCACTCGATAATACTCCCACCTCCCATTCTTTGGGTGAACATTCCTGGGAGGCTTTCTATTTGCTTCTCAGGAGTCCTGGTAAATTTGAACCTTCACTGCCCAAGCAACAACCTCAATTACACAGCCTGTGTCTACTTTTCCTCCTTTCCTGTTGCACTCTTCCTGTTCTCTCACTCCAACCTCTTAGGGGCACCTGTCGCCAAGTCTTCGTCTCCGGTTTTCAGGGTAATCTAATTAAGGCACTATTCACTGGAGTTTGTATATATGAATTAAGGTGATCACCTCTTCTATTTTATATAGTACTTTACTCCTTCCAATTTCCAAAGAAATTTCGCATACTTCTTCATTCAGATCTCTTAGAAATGTCCAGGATTGCTAATCAAGAAAAGATTAACTTTCTCATTTAGACAGTTGAGGAAGTTGAGATGCAGAGGTGAAAAGAGTCTTGTCCAAGATTTCAGGGGTTGTACATGGTAAAGTGGGATATCATCACCAACTTGGTGCTGACAGCAAGTCCTTAGCCCTATCCAATGCACTTTTATTTATCTCAATTGCCCCCTTCCTTGTCTGCCTAGCACCCTTCTTTCGCCTTCTTTCGCTTGTCCTACAAGAGTTAGTTCCAACCTCGTTGAGTCCAGGGAGACTGCCTTGAGCATTTTTTTTTCTTTTCTTTTCTTTTTTTTTTTTTTTTTTTTTTGAGTTTGAGTTTAACTACTGTCACCCAGGCTGGAGTGCAATGGCACGATTTTGGCTCACTGCAACCACTGCCTCACTTGCCTTGAGATCTTTTAGGGGGAAAGACCAGGTCTTGCTGGTTTTATTAGGATTCTCCAGAGAAATATAAGATAGATAGATAGGTAAACTGATAGATAGATAGATAGATAGATAGATAGATAGATAGATAGATAGATAGATAAAATGAGATTTGTGAGGGGATTTCAAAAGGTTTGTGAAAAATTGAGTTACACAATAAAAATTTTAAATATAAACTTTATTTCTGAACATAACCTCCATCAAGGTCAAGACACTTTTGAAAGCAATGATGCCTACCATTTAGTCCATCCCTAAAGAATCGAGGGTCCTAGCAATTGAATCATATCGTCTTTTTTACATTATTAACTGATGAAAAAATGATGGCTGCCCTTAAAGAATTTTTTAAGATTTGGGGATAAAAATGAAGTCAGAAGGAGCCAAATTAAGACTGCAAGGTGGATGCTTAATGATTTCCTATTGAATCATCACCAAATTCCCCGTGTTTCATGAAAGGAATAAGCAGCATTGTCATGGTAGAGAAGGATTCTCTGGTGAAGCTCTCCTAGGCATTTTTCTGCTAACAATTTGGCTAACTTTTTCAGAACACTGTCATAATAAGCAGATGTTATTTAGCCCTCCAGAAAGTCAACAAGCAAAATGCCTTGAACATCCCAAAAAATTGTTGTCATGACCCTTGCTTTTGACCAGTCCACTTCTGCTTCAATTGGAACACTTCCACCTCTTGGTAGCCATTGCCTTGATTGTTTTGTCTTCAGAATTGGACTGGTAAAGTCATGCTTTCTTTCCAGCTACAATTTTTTAAAAAATGCCTCAGGATCTTGATCCTACTTTTTAAAAACTTCCATTGAAAGCTCTGCTTTTATCTGCAGCTGATCTGGGTGCAATGGTTTTGGCACTCATTGAGTAGAGTTCTTCAACTTCAATTTTCAGTTAGAATTATGTAAGTTGAAGCAATTGAAATGTCTGTGTTTTTGGCTATTTTTTCTGCTGTTAATCATTAATCCTCTTCAATTAGGACACAAACAAAAATTTTTTTCCCTCAAAAACTGATGTAGATAGTCTGCTGCTACAGGCTTCATCTTTAACATTGGCTCATTCCTTCTTAAGACAAGTTATTCATTTGTAAACTGCTGATTTATTTGGAGCACTGTCCTTATATACTTTTTATAAAGCATCAATGATTTTAACATTTTTCCATTCCAACTTCACCATATATTTCATGCTTGTTCTTGCTTCCATTTTAGCAGCATTCATATTGCTCTGATAGTCTCTTTTCAAACTGATGTCTCATTCCTTCTTATTGCCTCAAACTAGATCCTGTTCAGAAATGCTATAACAAGTTAGTACATGTTTATTTTCATGCAATTTTAAATCCATGCATTGTTTTTTTCATAATATGCATTTTCCATGAACTTTTTGAAGACCCTTTGTATTATAGTGAATTGATCTACACAATTATGGAAGCTGAGAAGCCCCAAGATCTGCAATCAGTAAGCTGGAGACCTAGGAGAATCAACGTGTAGTTCTAGTCCAAGTCTGAATGCCTAACTCTTTGAGGCATTCTCACCTGCTCTTATGACCTGCTTACCTGTCTGCCACCCCATCAGTCTGTGAGCCCCTTCAGAAATCTCAGAAATCACCACTTAAGAACTTATTCATGTAACCAAAAACCACATGTATCCCAAAACTATTGAAAAAAAAAGAAATTATATTAGTCATCTCCATCTCTCCTTTGCTAAAACAGCATCACACACTATTAAGGTGGTACTTAAAGCATTTCCTGAATGAATGAATGAATGAATGAATGAGAACTTTACATTCCTTAGAATACTATGACAAGAGGCATTAAAAAAAACTAGCTGGAGTCATCTTGAAGAAAACTCTGGAATGAGGTCACAGAAGAATTAAATCCACAGAGAAACAAACATGGAGCCCACGCTTTTACTAAGCAATTATTGGTTATCTTAATCCAACAACTGTAATTATGTATAATAAATATTAACTATGTCACAATTGATGATAAACAATGTATGCCTGATAGTTGTTGCCATATAATGATGGTTTTTCACCAAAACAGCAGATAATCATGAACAAGTTTTATAACCTTTCTGTACCTTGGGTTTCTCATTAATGATAGTGATCATAATAATAGCTTCATATATCAAGCACTGACTTTGTGCCAGAGCTGCCACATTGCATGGTCATCTATGAGACTGGTGCCCTGCAGAGCTGCAGTTCACAATCAACATGGTCTTACCTGGTGGTCCTACGTTGTACTAAGCACTTTATGTGTAGTATCTCATTTAATCACCCTCAACAACTCTGAAAAATATAGAATTACAGGTTCATATTACAAACAAGGAAGCAAGTCTAAGGAGATCAAGTAATTTATTCAACATCACACAGCCATAGGCTATGAAATCCGGATTTGCACCTGTGGAATCTAGCTCTGTGGCTTCCCATATTAACTTCAGACAATACTTTATAGTATTACTGAAAAGTTATAATAAACTCCTAGAAAACACTTTTATGAAGAGTAAAGTCAAGATATCTTTTAAAATTATTTTTTATCATGACTTTTCCTTGATGGCCAGCCTGTGATGGTCAAAACCTGAGAGGTTTTATAAATAACCTGGGAAAGTTCTAAGGCATCTTTACAAATGCATATTTTATAACCTGAACATGAACTCTACATAGGGAGAAAGAGAATAAATCCCAACCACTATTGATGCTCCTTATCAATAATGATAAATATAGAATGACTCAAAGCAAAGAGGAGACAGAGCTAGAATCTGTTGAATGGGGAGTCGCAGAATTTCCTTCTAAGTCCCACGGAATCTGTCCAAAGATGCATGTGGAAAGTTGGTTTCATTAGCTTAAAGAGAAAAAAAAATTTAAAAATATAGTGATACTTAAAAAGCCACAGATTTCAGAAAATGAAGGATTCCATGAGTTTTTCAGATAACTGATACCCTGTTAAATACCAAAATGCCTTTTTATTTTAATCTGTTTGGTCAACTCTTTCAAATATGTTTTCTAATTTCCTGTCTTTGAAATCAAATTATATAAGATATATTTAGATAGTGCCTGTAGGACTTGGGACCTTCATTATGAATCTCAGTTATCATATCTGAAAACATATCATCAATCTTATTATGATTCTCCCTGAACCATTTCTCCCTTGGGAAACAGAAGGGTCTTGAATGGGTGCACTTTCTACATGGTTCTGTCTGCCTTGAAGATGTTTTCTTACCCTTTCTTCTGTCCAACAGCTACCTCTTAGGACTGCCCTTCATGTGCCCTGCTAAGGCCAGTTTTTCACCATACTTGAGAGCAAGGGTGGGCAATTACAGTCTGTGGGCCAACTCCAGCCTATTGCTTGTTTTGTAAATAAAGTTTTATTGGAACACAAGCATGTGCATTTCCATATTGCCAATGGCTGCTTGCACTCTACAACAAGCCAAGTTGAGTAGTTGCAACCAAGGCCACAAAGCCCTGCAAAGCCTAGAATGTTTACTATCTGCTCTTCACAGGAAAAGTTTGCCAGACCCTATTTTTGATTCATGGATACGTCAGAGTCATTTAGAAAAATCTCTTCCTCTCCTTCTGGAAAAAAAAAGAAGGCGCTTGGCAACAACTGTGTTCTTAGCAACTGAAAGGCCGTTTTTCACTTTCATCCACCTCTGTTTCCAAAGGCATTCTGGGAGGTTGAGGAGGCTACAAGACTAACCTTCAAAGAAGGGAGCATTTCCCAGACTTTTAAAAGTTATAAAACTCCATTGTATTTGATGCTAGATTCCAATGCCTCAAAAATATTATTTATGTGTCCCAGTAATAGAGCTATCTCTATCACCTTAAGCCAGGTGTTATTTGGAGAAGGTCTGACGCCTTAAAGTAACTGAGCATATAGCTAGTCCCAACCCTTAAAGACCAGCTAGAGTCACTGACTTAAATTATAATAGAAAAATGAAATGAAAAAGAAAGAAATAAGAAATCACTCAATTTTTAAAAAAATTTTAAGGAACAACAACTGAATCAAATCTGTCCCTGAGATTTACAGAGGAGAAATCAACCAAAGACATTGTTTAAAAATGAACATGGCATTTTAACCCAAAGCAGATTTCCAGCTGGAGGAATTACAGCATATGGTATTTCACACACAAAAGGTAATTAAGAACTGCCTTGGAAAAGAGCATTTGTAGGCACCTCATCAGTGACCTAGCAGGCTGGTTTGTATCAGTTACTATTCATTACTGTCAGTAAGAACAAAACAGAGTATGATTAATGCAGTCCGGTGCAATGAATTCCAACAGAAGATGATGCCTTAAAAAAAATGTTCAGAAAAAAAAAAGACCATCATTTACGAAACCTAGGGATTCTATTTGCATTTTATACCTATAGTATTGTTATAATTATTATTATTACTAACAAAGTAATGAGCATTTAAATGCTGCCTAATACTAGTCTACATGTTATATAGGTATTAGCTCAACGACTTCTCAAAAACTTCTGTGAAGTAGATATTAACATTAATCCTAATCGACAGGTAAGGAAACAAGCTTCAAGGTGGCAGGCAACTTGCCCAGTGCAAGTCTGAATACACAACCAAGCCTGAGTGACTCCCAAGCCACACTCCAAATCTTAGTTCTATGATATCTGATATCCCATTTTATTTGGTTTTAGAAATTTGCAGCTAGACATTCAAGACACTCCAATATAGTCTATTACATCAGCATTGCCCAATAGAAATATAATAAAAGCCATATATATAACTGTATGCTTTCTAAGTAACCACATTCAAAAAAGGAAAATTAAACAAGTGGAATTAATTTTAATAATATATTTCTATTTAACACAATATATCCAAAACATTATCATTTCAACGTATAATTAAATAAAAACTATTAATAAGATGCTTTACATTATTTTTATGTTATATTTTCTAAATCTGATGAGTTTTATACTTACAGTACATCGCAATTTGGACACTAAAATTTTATCAAAAAATACATGATCTATATCTAAATATCATAAAATTTATGGTTGAAAAAAGTAAATTTATATTTCAAACATGCTTAAAAGTTTCCCAGTACTTGAATGGAGTGTGTCCCTAAATTTAAGCTTCAATTAATTACATTAAAATTCAAACTTCAGTTTCTTAGCTACGCCAGTCACATTTTCAAGTGCTAAATTGCCAAATATAGTTAGTGGCTACTAGGTATTGACAATAAAACTTTATATCGTACTTTTCACACCCTAAGTATTGGAGAAAATTGAGCAAGTGATAAATCACATGGGTAAATTTTTTAAAAAATTTTAAAAGGACAAATTGGGAATCTAAAGACTGAATTTCTCTGATTCTGAGTGTTCAGAATTGTGTGACCTTGGGCAAGCCATTCAATTTCTCTGGCCCTTTCTTATCCTCCATGAAAACAGGGTTAATAAGAGCTAGTCTACCTACCTCCTGAAGCTTTTCTTTAGGGTTACATAAGATAGTATCATTGAACAAGTCAACAATTTAAATGTTACATCAATGTTAGATCTTACCATCATGCTATCTACTTTTCATGATGAGTAACTCAAATTCTGGGGATACAGGTTAATGTCAGACCAAGCCACGTCAGCATAAATTGTCAGTCTGGTGAGGGAAGGACTAGAAGAGCAATAATTGGAGTACTGCAACTTGGACTCATGTGAAAATCTAGAAATTATTACCTCCTTAAGGTTATAAGGGCTGTGACAAAGTTGTGACTCAATAAATATGTGTTAAATTCATTAATAAATGATGTAATAAATCTCTCAGCCAATTGGCCTGGTTTAAATATCAGGTTTATCTAATTTGGTTGCATGGCAATCTAACTGTATGTCTAAAATATTTACAATTTCCCTGTCAGATACATAATGTCTTGGTGGTCTGTAACACCTCCAGGGAGGCTGGGATTGGAAGTGGCTCCAGCCTGATCACTGGAAACATGGAAGGATTCCTCTCTTCCCAGAGCAGAAGCCAGCAAAGTGTGTTCCATAGGATAGTAACAGGTGTGAGCCAAACTTCTAAAGAATGGTACCTTGGCTAAGGAAGTCTTGGAAAAATACAACTAATTTTCTTAAATTCTGAAATTCTTAGAGCTTTTAATGTTTTAAAGTGTAATGGGAATCACCAGGTAGAATAGTCTACAGAATTTACCAAATTCATCTGAGCAGGGAAACTCTTTTTCTTGGAGTATCTTATAAAACTATTATTCTGAGAAATCCACACTGGGAAATGTTGTTATACAGAAAGATGAATGTCATCAAAAATGTTCAGAATAACTAAAAACTTATTATTAATAACACAAACTAGTGGTGCCAAAAGACAGAAACGTGGGAGATTTACTTGTCAGCAGTAGATCTCTGGTTTCAAGCACAGCTGAATTCTGGAGCTCAAACATGGTCATCAGGATTTGGTTCCTCTCCAGGTCTTAGTATCCCTACCCATTGTGTGGGCTTCCTTCCCAGGCTTCACAGGGTAGCCCTAGAGTGCCTCTTCTCACTTGCTCAAGCAAAAACCCTAAGATTTCTCCGATTGAATCTAATTGGCTGGGCTTAAGTGTGTAAACCCCTGACCCAATCACTGCGGCCAGAGGACGAAAATTCTCTGAGTAGCCAAACCAAGTCAGGCATTCCACCACTGTAAATCAGCATAGAATTAATACTTCCCAAAGCGCAAGGGCTGACAGGAGAGGAACAGATGAGTCTCCAGGGAAAATTTGGGGGACACTTACTAGAAGATAGGAAAATTGATGTAGAGAGGCTGAAATGACAAATCTGCATTACAAGAATTAATTTCCTGGATTTCTAAAATACAAGTCATTTTCTGACTGGTTTGGGGAATGCCCCCTCACATTAAGAGTTGATTAAAATTCTTAAGCTAAAATAACAGCTGAGAAGAATATGAGATCTCCAGAACTGTTCAGGATCTGACCCAACTAGTAAACCTTGTTCCTTGCTATTTATTTCCCTTTCTGGGTCTCACTCTGTCACCCACACTGGAGTGTAGTGGCATGATCAAGGTTCACTGCAGCTTCAACTTCCTGGGCTCAAACAATCCTCTCACCTCACCTTCCTGAGTAGCTGGGACTACAAGTGCATGCCATCAGGCCCAGATAATTTTTTAATATTTTTTGTAGATCTTGGGTCTTGCCATGTTTCCCAGGCTGGTGTCAAACTAACTCCTGAGCTCAAGTGATCCTCCTGCCTCAGCCTGCCAAAGAGCTTGGATTACAGGCATGAGCCATCATGCCCTACCCATTTCTGTGATTGCTGTGGCTGTAGTCATCAAATTATGTGAGCATATATTTGGCTCTTCTTATTCCTTATTCCATAGTCTTGGGAAATAGGAACTAACATATAGAAGAAAAACATGGAATATGCCATCTACTTCCCTATTGTTCATTATTGTACATTGTATCATAGCATTGAGGAAACTGTTAAAAATAACAGGTTCTCACATTCTTAACCTGTGAAAGAGCTAAATATTCATCTGCCATAGTGGGAAACATCTAAGTCTGTGCCATGCAAAATAGTGGCTACCAGCCATCTGTAACTAGGAAGCACTTGAACTGTGGCTAGTTAGGACTGAGACTTTCTCGAATGGGCAATACATTTCAAAGAGAACAAAGAATGTAAAATATCTCATTAATGATTTTTTATATTGGTTGCATATTGAACTGATAATATTTTAGATACTTTGGATGAAACAACATATCGTAATGTGTGGGCTAACAATGGGAATATGTTCTGAGAAATTCATTTCATCACTGTACAAACATCATGGAGTGTACTTACACAAACCTAGATGGTATAGCCTACTATACACCTTGGCTACAAACCTGTACAGCATGTTACTGTACTGAATACTGTAGGCAACTGTAACACAATGGTAAGTATTTGTGTATTCACACATATCTAAACATAGAAAAGGTACAGTAAAAATATAGGATAAAAGATTTTTAAAATAGTACACATGTATAGTGTGCTTACCATGAATGAAGCTTGTAGGATTCGAAGTTGTTAAGCAAGTCAGTAAGTAGTGAGTAAATGTGAAAACCTAGGACATTACTGTACGCTACAGTAAACTTTATAAACTCTGTACATATTAAAATTATTTTCAAAGTATTTTTCCTTCTTCAATAATAAATTAACCTTAGCTTACTGTAACTTTTTTACTTTACAAATGTTTTAATTTTTTGACTCTTGTAATAACACTTAGCTTAAAACAAACACATTTTACGTCTGTTAAAAAAAACTTTATATCCTTATTCTATAAGCTTTTATATATATATATATATATATATATTTTTTTTTTTTTTTTTTAGACAGAGTCTCTCTCTTGTCACTCAGGCTAGAGTGCAGTGGTGTGATCTCAGCTCACTGCAACCTCCATCTCCCAGGTTCAAGAAATTCTCCTTCCTCGGCCTCCTGAGTAGCTGGGATTACAAGTGGCCGCCACCACATTTGGCTAATTTTTGTACTTTTAGTAGAGACAGGGTTTCACCATGTTGGCCAGGCTGATCTCGAACTCCTGACCTCAGGTGGTCTGCCCGCCTTGGCCTCCCAAAGTGCTGGGATTACAAGCGTGAGCCACTGCCCCCGGTCTTTTATTTTTATTTTTAGTTTTGAAGCTTTTTGTTAAAAGCTAAGGCACAAATATACAGTAGCCTCAGCCTACACAAGATCAGGGTCATCAATTTCACCATCTTTCACCTCCACGTCTTCTCCCACTAGAAGGTCTTCCGGGACAACAACATGCATGGAGCTGTCATCTCTGATAGCAATGCCTTTTGCTGGAATACCTCCTGAAGGAACTGCCTGAAGCTCTTTTGGAGGAGTAGGTTTACTTACACAAGCCTCACCACAAACATACTACAACGTTGCCATAGCTACACTACAACACTACAACATTGCCATAGCTACAGTGCTAAAACTGCTATAAGTCACTGGGTGACAGGAATTTTTCAGCTCCACTATCATCTTGTAAGACCACCATCATATATACAGTCCATTGTAGACTGAAACATTGTATGATTGTATATTATTAAAATTAACCTCTCCTATTTCTACTTTAGAACAATGTGGCTAATAGAAATGTTTAAATCACATAGGTAGTTTTCATTATATTTCCTTTTTTTCTACATTGTCTTTTTAAATTTTATTTTATGCTATTTTATTTTATTTTGAGACAGGGACTCACTCTGTCACCCAGACTAGAATCAGTAGCATGATCACAGCTCAGCTCATTGCAGCCTCAACCTCCTGGGCTGAAGTGATCCTCCCACCTCAGCCTCCTGAGTAGCTGGGACCACAGTCACGCGACATCACACCAGGCTAATGTTTTTTGTATTTTTTTCTGGAGATGGGGTTTCATCATGTTGCCCAGGCTGATCTCAAGTTTCCTGGACTCAAGTAATCCATCTGCCTAGGCCTCCCAAAGTGCTGGGATTACAGGCATGAGCCACTGTGCCCAGCCCATCTTTTTATTTTTTAGAGCAGTTTTAGGTTCACAGTAAAATTGTCCCGATGGTACAAACACTTACTGTATATTCCCTGCCCATACAAATTCACAGCCTCACTCATTATGAACAACCGCCCTTCCCAGGTTGGCACATTTGTTACAATCATATTTACATTGACACGTCATTATTATCCAAAATCCATAGCTTACATTAGGGTTCACTCTTGCTGCTGCACATTCTGTGGATTATGAAAAATGTATGCTAATGTGTATGGATAATAGTATTATCATATCACATAGATTCATTTCACTGCCCTACAAATTTTCTGTGCTCCACCCATTCATCCTTTCTTCTCCTCTAATCCTTGGCAGCCACTGATCTTTTTATTGTCTCCATAGTTTTGCCTTTTCCAGAATGTTAGAATTGGAATCGTATAGTACATAGCCTTTCTAGATTGGCTTCTTTCACTTAGTAATATGCATTTAAGTTTCCTCCATGTCTTTTTGTGGCTTGATAGCTCGTTTCTTTTTAGTATTGAGTAATCTTCCATTGTCTTCATTTTTATTATAGTTCTATTGCATGGCACTTCTCTAGGTAATTCCTAAGAGTGGCAAATAAAGAAATAGTAGTAGGAGCATTTTTCAACTATGGAGATAAATACCAGAAGAGATAGATAAAAGAGCTAAATGTGATTGCCTCTAGGAAGGAGGGCTGAAAATTTTCGGGTTAAGCCATTTATGTACAATCTAAATTATCTTTGATTATATTCATTCATCACTTTGATTTTTAAAATTGAGACAGCTGCAAAATAATAATTAAATGTTTCAGGGGACTTTATTGAGACACTTTATAGTGAAGGTGGGCACTTGTTTATAACTGCTTCAATTTTGTTCCAAGCTCAATGCCTAGGCTCCTTAACCAGGAGGATGGTTCAGAATCACCTGGGAAGCTTTAATCCAAATATGTAAGTCTGGAAACCAGTCTAGAGTTTCCAAGCATGCTATTTTTTCCCCAAAGATTCAAGGTAATTCTGTTATTTATACCTAGTTCAGAGCCTCTGGTCTATGACCAAAGAACTCTGGGACCTTATGGTAAGTGTGGTAACAGAGCCAAAACTATTTACTGTGGAAAATCTTGGCAGAGTCTATATTCTATGGGCAACAGGTGCACCTTCCTTTGGTTCATCTTAAAATCAGGAGTGTCCTTTTCAGTCTCCTCAGTTTCACCCTCAGGAATATATTCAACACATTATGGCTTAGTACTTGCTGCTCCCACAGAATAGCTACAAGGCAGGTATCTGTCAAGGTGTTACTGAAATGCACCACCATTCAGCACATGTCTAAAGCCCAACTCAGGGAAACTTTTTGTTTATTTTGAGATAATATCTTGCTTTGTCACCCAGGCTGGAGTGGTGTAATCATGGCTCAATGCAACCTCGACCTCCCAGGCTCAAGCAATCCTCCTGCCTCAGCCTCCGAGTAGCTGAGACTACAGGCGTGTGACACCATACCCAGCTAAATTTTGTATTTTTGTAGAGACAAGGTCTCCCCATGTTGCCCAGGCTGTCAACTCAGGACAATATTGATGGAAGATTTCAAGAGAGATACACAATCCAGCCATTTCTCTAGATCAGTGCTTCTCACGATATGGTACAAAGACTATGCATGGGAAGCAACTCGGGTTCCCATATAAGATACAGATTCTCTTCTTCCAGGCCCAAAGTATGGTTTCATGTTACCACCCCCTTTGCAGTTAGGCATGATCACGTGACTTGCTTTGAGCAATGAAATGAACTTGGGAAGTAACATACATATCTTCCAGGTGGAAGCCTTAGGAAACAATATGCAGTTTGCCCCAGGCTTTGTTCTGCTTTGGCAATCATGGAAGCATAGAGATGGAGCCTGGGTCCCTGAAAGCAGAAGCCACAGAGCAGAGACACCACCACCCATCACCTACCACCGACTTCCCCTGCTGACCTGCAAGGGTTATGGAACATGAGCAAGAAAAACACCTTTGTTATTTTACTCTGCTGAGATTTGGAAGTTGCTTGTTTCTGCACTGTAATCTGGTTTATTCCTACATATGGGGAGAAGAGAAGACCTGACAACTTTTATTTGTTGGGTGAATCTAATGCACAGTGAAGTCGGAGAACCACTGCTTTCATGTGCTAAGCTCTTTTCTTGGCTTAAGCAAGGGCAAGAAAGAACTGCCTACCTAGACTGTATATTTGGCCACAATAGAAATGCTTCTGCTGCTTAGTACTGGGCCACTGGCCTTCAGGAAAGTACAAGTATAAGGAAAAGCCCAATTAATTGATTGTGTTTCTTAAGGATCTATTGAAGACTCTTGTCCCTGAATTATAGTGTCCTCTTAGTGAGGGCCCAGAGGGAAAAACTCACTCTAGTGTCAATACCAAGGACAGTTTGGCTTCTCCTGAAACATTAATGTGTTTCTACTCTAATGGTTGCCAGGAATTATGGCATTAATCCTAGAAGGAGCCTCCAAGCCAAATGCATGGCTCCACTCTAGCAAAGTGCCAGATTTCATAGCACATTCATTTTGTGGGTCACTCATGCCTTTATTTTATTTTTCCGAAACTATTTCCCCTTTTCCACCAATTTTTCTGACTCACCCGTTCTTATTTTATTTTGAATTATGTATTTTTGCAAGCTGTCTTAATTCTTTTCAGGAAAAAGGTAGGACATGAATAAAAATATATATGCAAGCATGCATACATAAATAACAGGCCCTTATTTCCAGACGTACAATAATGAACCTCAACTTGTTTTTTAATGATGCCAGGAAGGGAGGAAAGAAAAGAGAGGGAAGAAAGTGGGGAGGGGATGGGGGATGATTGTGAAGCCACTGTTCTGGCTCCTAGTTAATAGGCAGCAGAGGAAAGCAACTTTATCTTCAAGATAAATGTTATAAATTGCACATAATGAAATAAGGTCTTATTTTCCCACCTTTTGGTTTCTTATTTTTAAGATATACTGTCTTGTGTCAACCAAAATATCTAGACTTATAGCACACAATTCTATTCAGCTTGTAGAACAAATTCACTGGCACAGTCGATTTTTATTTTAATTATTTGTATAGAGTGGAAAGGAATGGCCTGATTTATTACTGAGTTGGACTCCAATGGCAATATTATTATAGTTGCAACAGATGAATAAACCAATATATTTCTTAGAGCCATAAAACAACCAGCTACATGTCAGAGAAAATTGTTCTCCAAAACAACTGAAAAAAAAAAATTCAAGGGAAATCGTGGCCTCGTTAGCCTCCCAAAGTATTCCAAAGAAAACAGGACTCCCACAAACCAGGAAAAATTCATTTCAACAAACTTAGTTTCCATCTATCCACTGAAATTAAACATTCACCAAAATAATTTATAATATTGTCTCCAACATCGATTTGTTTGTTCCATTTGAATGTGCTTTAAAAAAAAAATCGGTAGCCACGGAAGATCATTGTTCTTCAATAACCCAAAGTTTGACATGCCGACGCAGCCTTTGGCAGCAAGCTGCAGGATTAAGTTGATCAGAACTATGTACCATGATGACATTTGAATGCCTGATCAGAACAGAACTGTTCTTTGCAATTTGCTTTGAAGGGAGAATGGGGAAAGAGGGGGCAGAAATGGGAGGAGGGATTTTGCATCCATCTTTGCTTATCTACAGCATGCATACCAACCCTGAGTAGGCTAATCACTGTGAGAAGCGGACCACAAAGGGAAGGTAAAAGTCAAGTGCAGCACTGAACGCCTCTCCTGAAGGCTCCGTTAGATCAGCGGAACTCAGTCTGTGCTGATTGCCAGGCCTCAGAGTAACCAGAGCTTCCTGGTCTTGGCTCTCCACTGAGGTGCCAGTGTTGATTTTTCTGGTGTGTTTTCTATTTGTCTCTATTTCAAGTAATGCCTCTAGTTGGGCATTAGTGAAAACATGCAGAATTATCCTGTGAATGTGAGATGTGAGTTTTCAAGAAATGTGTGGCAGTTAAGACCTCAGGCTCTAGAATAAAAAAAAAAAATCTGAATAAAATCCTGGTTCCATACCTTCCTTGCCATATGTTTTGGGCAAGTTCCCTGACTTTTCTCATCTGCTGAGTGGGAATATTGATGCCTACCATATGAATGGTTGTTGAGAGGACCTAATGCAATACATTTAGCACAGTGCCTGGCTCACAGTAACAACAGTAGCAGCTCCTATTGGTTGTTTCCAGCAAACTCAACCATTTCTAAATTATACACGCTACCTTTCATGCCAGGAGTCTGTTCCAAATTCTCTCATCAGGTCTGCACTTGGTTGTATGGGAGTTCTCTACAAGTACTTATAGTTTCTCGGAATGTCTTATTTGAAAGTCTGTCTGTCAATGTAAGTACTACAACATCTTAATACAGAGAATATATAGCACAGGCTAGGAAACATGGAATGTAAATGCTATGGGCCTAAAAATACTAATATGCCCACCAGATCCCCAGGGCTGTCAAAAGTCAACGCTTTTTCTCTTGTGGGCAGCAAACTGTGAAAACAATAACAACCACCACAACCACAATTGCTAACACTTATAGGACACTTACTGTGGTCCAGGCACTGTACTAAGCCCTTTTTATGCTCACTTGATCATCACCACAACTCTATAAGGCGATTACTAGCTGCATCTTCATTGTACAGAAGAACGAACTGGCTCATAGAGGTCAAGCAACTTGCCTAGGACGTGACTGAGCGAGAATTCAAACCCAAGTTAAGGTAATTCCACAGCCCAGACTTTCAAGCAGCCCTTAGTGAGAATCTGATTTGCTGGTCACCCACATTCTGGTTCATCCCCTTTCAGGTCATTCTTCCTCCTGCTATTGATGAGGAGCTAATACAGCCCCTCTTGCTTCTGAGGCTGGTGCAATTCCATTCAAGGAACTCATTTCCAAAGGCACTGTCATTATTTAAAGAAATAACTCCAATCATGGGCACTTCTGGCTTTGGAAGAACAGATTCTACATCACCAAGAATTCAACACACTGTTCAGGCACTGTAGAAATAGATCAAATTATTAAAAATATCATCTCTGCTCTCAAGGAATTCCCCTTTAAAAGTAAATGCACAGATGAAAGAGTCCCACATTCACAAATGCCTCTGGACTTACAGGGAAACATAGCACAAAGATCAGAGTAAAGAAGACCTTTTCTCTGAATTCCAATCTTCCCTAGGTATAATTAATTGATTAATTAATAGCTAGAAAGCTTCCAACCCATCCAGCCTGAATACCTCGTCTCCAGCTCAAACAAGACAATGACCAAGGGATTACCAAAAGAGCAAAAACTATATGATTTAAACCTCTCTCAACTGTGAAAGAAAAACATTCATATTTATTTATTCCTTATTCCAAAAAAAATTTCATTTCTAACTCTAAAAGAATTCATAGTTTCTTCAAGCCATTGTTCTGATTTGGTGCAATTCATCACAGGGCGATAACATGTTGATGATGTGTTACACTAATACATCCTTACACTGGTAATGCTCTAATGATCTGGCAGGCTCCTAAATCAGCAGAGAGCTGTCACTCCCATGATGTGTTACTCAGAGATACGGCTCTGATCAAGGGAAGGCACCAGGAACTCAACAATGAGAGAATTATATTTTTTGACTTCAGAATTTCTTGACTATAAATAACATCCTCTTTCAAATAAAATAGAAAACTCAACCTAAAATCAAGAGAAGCAGCAAAATTTCTTGTATTCTGGAATATGCCAGAGATACAAAATAAGCACATATATTAGTGGAAGTCATGGCTGTGTGGTGAAGGAACTTACTGATAAGAATATCAATGGGGTGCTGAATCTGAAATACCAATGGGTGCTGAATCTGTTTCTGAAAAGTAATCAGTTGGGTGCTTATGGATCCATTTATCACTGATGTGGATTTCATCAATGCCTTAAAATAAACTGTGCTAAAATGTGAGTCAAGAGAAAAATAACAGAGTGGGGAGACAGGTACCCTCTTCACACTGTTGGCAGGAGAGTAAATTGATACAGCCTTTCAGAGGGCAATTTAGTAATATTTATCAAAATTTAAAGCATGTATACTCTGGGCCCAGCAGTTCTATTTCTAAAAAATCTATTCAGCAGACATATTCACACAAGTACAGAAGGACATATATGTGTAAGAACATTTACTGTAGCAATTGCTGCAATTGAAAAAAAAAACAAAACAAAACAGAAACCACCTAAATATCCATCAGTAGTGGAGTGCTTAAATACGTCAATGAGAATCCGTTCTATGAAGTTTATGTGGCCATTAAAAATTATGATGTGGATCAATGGCTCTGAAAGTGTTGCAGAGAATTGTAGAGTTATCAAATTCCTGAGTGTATCAGAATCACCTGGGGAGCTAATAAAGAATACAGAGGCCCAGGCTTATTGAAGTAAAGGAAGGCCTGGGCCTTTGTATTTTCATCAAGTTCCCCAGACGGTTGCGAGACACACGAAAATCTGAGAACCACTTTTCTAGGATACCCTGGAGATGCATTAGAAATCCTAGATCCTCATGCTATCCCATCAAGAGAAGTTTCGTGTGTGTGTGTGTGTGTGTGTGTGTCTGTAATTACAGCTCTAATAATTTTTTATTTTATCTTTTATTGATATATAATATTTTACATAATTATGGGTACATGTATTTGTTTATTCATTGAATGTGTAATGAACAAATAAGGTATTTGGGGTGTCCGCCACCTTGAGTATTTATAATTTCCATGTATTAGGGACATTTTATGTCCTTTCTTCTAACTACTTTGAAATATATGATACGTAGTTTTTAACTGTAGTCACCATACTCTAACATTAAAACTTATATCTTCTATATATAACTGTATGTTTGTACCCAATAACTAACCTCTCTTCTTCCCTCCTCCCACCCATACACCCTTTCCAGCTTCTGGTATCTATCTTTCTATTCTCTATCTCCATGGAATTCACATTTTTAACTCCCAGATGTAAGCAAAAACACACAATATCTTTCTGTGGATGACATATTTCACTTAACATAATGACCTCCAGTTTCATCACGTTGCCGCAAGTGACATGATTTTTTGTGGTATTCTATTGTGCATATATATCACTTTTTTTATCCATTTGTCCATTGTTCTCATGCTGTTCTCATAATAGTGAGTTTTTACGAGACCAGATGGTTTTATAAGTGTTTGACAGTTCCTCCTTCACATGTACTCTCTCTCCTGCCACCATGTAAGACGTGCCTGTTTCCCCTTCTGCCATGATCATAAGTTTCCTGAGGCCCCCCCAGCCATTCAAAACTGTGAGTCAATTAAACCTCCTTTCTTGATAAATTGTCCAGTCTCAGGTATTTATTTGTGGCAGTGTGAAAACAGACTAATACATAGTCTTTTCCTCATTTCTTCTCTACACCAGTGGTTTTTATATTTTCATGTGTTTTCATGATGCTAAATATCATTCTTCCACTTTCAGTTGTAAGGATTTCTTATAGGTCTGATTTGGTGGTAATTAATTCCTTAAGCTTTTGTTTCTCGGGGAAAGACTTTCTTTTTGCTTCATTTATGAAAAATAACTTTGCTGCCTGTAGTATCCTTGGCTGATAATTTTTTTCTTCCAGTACTTTGAATATGTCATCCCATTTATTCCTGGCCTGTAAGGTTCTGGCTGAGAACCTTACAGAACCTTACAGAACCTCACTGCTGTTTGTCTGATTAAGCCTCCTTTATAAATGACTAGACACTTTTGCTGTTTTTAGAATTCTTTCTTTGTTTTTTGACTTCTGACAGTTTGACTATAATATGCCATGCCATGGAGAAGATCTTTTTGCGTTGTGTCTGCTTGGGGATCTCTGAGCCTTCTGTATCTGGATGTCTAAATGTCTTGCTAGTCTTTGGAAGTTTTCATCTAATATTTCTTTAAATAGGTTGTCTAACACTTTCATTTTCTCTTTGCCTTCTGGGACTCCAACAAATAAAACATTTGGTCATTTCATGGTTCCCCATATGTCGTGCAGGCTTTTTTCATTCTTTTTTATGTTTTGTTTTTTTTTTTTCTGAAAGAATTATTTCAAAAAACCTGTCTTCAAGTTCTGAGATTCTTTCTTCTTGTTGCTCTAGTCTATTGTTGAAGGTTTCAAATGTATTTTGTATCTCATTAAATGAATTTTTTAGTTCCAGAATTTCTGTTTGGTTCTTTTTTATGATGTTTATCCTTTTATTTATATTTTTATCTAATTTATGATCCCTTTGATAAATTTCTTATATCCTGAATTGTTTTTCCTGATTTCTTTGTATTGTTTTTCCTCATTTCTTTGTATTGTTTTTCAGCATTCTCTTGTATCCCACTGAGCTTCTTTAAAATCAGTATTTTGATTTTTTTTCCAGAGTTTTACAACTTTTTTTAATTGAGATTTGTTGCTGGATAATTACTGTGTCCCTTTGGAGGTGTCATACTTTCTTATTTTTCATATTTCTTATGTCCTTATATTGATATCTGGGTATCTGGTGAAACAGTTACTTCTTCCAATTTTTTAAATTTGCTTTTGTGGAGGAGGATTTGCTTTTTGTGGGCTGGATGGGTGAGGAAAAAGTCCTCAAGCTGCATCTATGGAATTGATTGAGTAGGACGCTTTGGCTTTAATTCTTAGTGTGTATGGTAATGTAGTCTCTGCATGATTTCTTCAGCTATAAACAGAGTCGCTGTTGTCTATTATTTCCTCAGTGACCTAGAGTGTGGTTATCAGTGAAAGCTGTGGTGAAGTTTTGCTGGAGACTAGGATGCCAAGTAGTCCATTCTTTGGGCTCCAGTGGAGGCAGCTCTCCTTGGGCCCTAGGGAAGGCTTTCCATAACAGTTTTAAATGGTGAGGTGGACTGATTCTTGGGCCTTCAGGTGGATTGCTGAAATGCCAGTAGTGGTAGCAGTGGGCTGGATGGGTGAGTGGGTTCTGAAGCCCTTGGGCAGCAGGCATGATGTAGGCAATGACAGTAGCAGAGACAAGATAACTATCTTGGTCTTGAATGGTGTACACTGATGGCAGCAGTGGCCTTGTCAGGCCAGTCCAAGCCCATAGGTAGCATGAGCAGGTGAGTGCCAGCTGTGGTGGTACTGGTAAGTAGGTGGCCCAACCTCAAGCCCCGAGGATAAGTGCTCAGGTGCTGACAGTGATGGGTGGGTTTGGTGGGCCTCAGGCCCCTGAACTGCTCGCTCTAGCATAAGGGTAGGGGCACAGCCAGTGTAGGCAGGCTTATCCTTAGAGACACTGGTGGTACATGCAGGAACTGGCTTTGTTAGGCAGGGATAGGGTGATTTCCAGGCCCCTAGTGGAATGGCCAGGTGGGGAATGGCAACAGCTATGTGGTAGCCCTGTACTGGGGAGGGCGGGGTGGTTTTCAGTGGCAGCCATAGGCAAGTCGATGGAGAACATGCACTTTCCTTGCACTTCATTCCCAGTGGTGGTAGCACATGCTTTACTTTCACCTCAGCCCCAGCAGCAGCAACCTGCACTTCACTCGTGTCCCAGCCCTGGTGGCAGCAGTCTGTGCCCCACTTACAGTTAAGCTCTGGTAGCAGCTGGATCACCCACAATGATGGCAGCTGGCAGCAAGGGACTCTGTCTAGGTGCATGAAAATTCATGGTGGTTATGTTGCTTGTGAGAACAGTATCACCACCAGTGGCCTGTGCCTTGGCTCCAGTGACAACAGCCAGCAGCAGTGGTGGCTGCAAGCAAGGGATGTCAGTGGAGATCCAGGAATGTAGATAGAGATGCAGGCATTATTGGGCCCCAGTCACAGTGCAGTCTATTTGGAGATGGGCTTTCAAAATTGTGCCTGTAGCAGCTTAGGACATGTTGGGGGTGGGGAGGATCCAGCATGAGCTTCCTCTCTGGAGCAATGCCATTGCACAGTCTCTAGGAAGCTCTTTAAGTCAGTTTCAGGGCCTATAATGGTCAAGGGGCTCTCTTGTGACCAGGATTGCAGGAGGATTCCATGTTGGAAATGTGGACCACTGAGGGTCTCTCGCTTACCCGTTGCCCTTACTGGGAAGACTCTACAAGCTTACAGCCAAACCCAGCCAACCAGGCTCCCTTGCTTCCCTCTCTTTCCCTGTTTTAGGTGGTTCCTGTCACCTCTCTGTTGATCCGGTGTTCTCTCTTACGTGATCTATTCGAAGTGTGGTCATCTACTCATTATTTTGGTCCTTCTTTGCGGAGAAGTTGAGTACAAGATGCCTCTAGTCAGCCATCCGCTGTACAAAATAGTTCTTACTGCTTTAAACTAGTTTGAAAGCCATTGATATAGACAGATAGCTAACAGTATTGAGCTCTTGTACTGTGGCTTACAGTCATTCTCATTTAATCCTCGTGGCAACACAATGAAGTAGGCCATATTATTCATCATTTGGCAGTTTAATAAATTGAGGTACAAAGAGGGTAAGTATATTCCAGAAGATCAACATGAATAGTATTCTAGATCTGGGTTGTAAACCTGGGCAGTGAGATTTTAGAGCCTTAGCACTCTGCTTTCTGAATCCAATGTGTATTAAAGTCATATTTCTAACTCAGGAAGAGGTTCACAATATATCAATTTTTTGAGCAGATTAATAAATACAACTGGATATCATTTTATTATATGTTCACGGAAAGGGTTGGATGGAGTACTCCCATGAACAGAAAAAGAAGAAGAAAAAGAAGGAGGAAGAGGAGGAGGAGGATGAGGAGGAGGAGGAAGTGGAGGAGGAGGAGGAGGAGGAAGTGGAGGAGGAGGAGGAGGAGGAAGTGGAGGAGGAGGAGGAGGAGCTATATCCAAAATGAAGGAAAAGAGAAATATGAGTAAAGCACCTGGAGAATGTGTTCTAAAGATTCCGAATTTGGCATGTTCTCTTTTCCCAGGCACAATCATGCCCCTTCTGCAAGGGTTGATTACCCTTTGAGAACCTGTATGAACTGGAGCCATTTGTGTGTGACCAGACTACGTTTTTGTGTTTGTTTTTGCTTTTTTTTTTTTAATTTTATTTTTTGTAATTTCAACTTCTATTTTTGGTGAGTACATGTGCAGGTTTGTTACCTGGGTGTCTCGCATAATGCTGAGGTTTGGTGTACAATTGATCCCATTATCCAGATAGGGAGCATAGTACCCAACAGTTATTTTTTCAACCCAGTCACACTCCCTCCCTGTAATAGTCCCCAGTGTCTATTGTGGCCATCCTTCTGTCCATGAGTTCCTTGTTTAGCTCCCTCTTATAAGTGAGAACATGAAGTATTTGTCTTTCTATTCTTGCATTAATTACCTTAGGATAATCGTCTCCAGCTGCATCCATGTTGCTGCAAAGAACATGATTTTATTATTTTTGTGGCTGTGTGGCATTCCATGGTGTATATGTACCACATCTCCTTTATCCAATCCACTGATGGACATTAGAAACACCTAGGTTGATTCCATGTCTTCGCTGTTACGAATAGTGCTGCAGTGAACATACAAGTGCATATGTCTTTTTGGTAGAATGATTTTTTTCTTTTGTGTGTATACCTGGTAATCTCATTATTGTAGTTCTAAATTATTTGAGAAATCTCCAAACTGCTTTCCACAGTGCCAGCCCACATTTTCAAGACTTAAATGTGTCAGGTGTTAGGGTACCATTGAGGAAGGTGATTCTGTGTGAGCTCCATGCAGGCAAGTCTCAAGAACTTTCCATGACAAGTTCAGCATAGCATTGATCAAACCATTTTCTTGCCTTGGCTTAAATCATCTAATCTACCCAAATCGATTTATTGGTTTTTTTAGAACCTATGGTTATAATTGAATTTAATTGATTCAGAAGCCAATGGAAGCGTGCCATGAAAGAAGCCAAAGATAGTTCTTCTGTCCTGAGGGAATTTATAAGTTACTAGAATGAGAAGCATACATACAAAGGACAATTACAAAATGAAACAAGAATTTACAAAGTATATGTTAGACTACATGATGTAGGCTGAGTTAGAAGAAAGGAAGGAGGTCGCAGAATCTGAAATGTTCAAAAAGCAGGGCTTTTGATTGGACTCAGCATTGGCTGAGAACAAAAATAGATTTTCCATCTTTACTATCTAGATCTGTGGTTCTCAACCATTGAGCTGTGGCCGCTAATGAACAATGAAACCAATGTTACAATGAAATTTTGCCAATGTGACCTTTTTTTAAAATGAAGGCACAAATGAAAATATGCATAGTTAAAACATCATCTGTCTGAGGGATCCTTTAATCGAGCAGGCAGGAAAACATAAAGGATGATCAACCTGCTGTGAACCAGAGTAAAGTATGAGCTTCGGCTTGTGGGAATGTAGCAGATTGTCATCACAGCAATAAACAATTCTACTCAAATAGCAGAACAGTGTGAAAGGGTGACCACTAACTTCTTTCAAAGCACTGGGAGACATGGTTACACTGTGGCAATTACTGCACTGTAATTGTTCCTAATTTGTCTAAATGTTGTTTTTAGTCTCCTAATCATTCCAAGAGGGCTGCCAAAATTCTAATATTCCAAATGTGCCATGAATCCACAAAGTTTGGGAGCCACTGATTTATTCTCTCCCATGCCACATTTTGTATCATATTACAATTTGCCCATAGGAAATAACATTTTAAAAATACCAAGCAAAAGTATTTATGGGCTATGGAATTTAGCAATTACCTTGAATTGTTTAAGTTGAACAGATTCTTTTCAAAATAACTTATTATTCTGAAATAATCTAAAGTTCAAAAAGAGTCACAGAAATAATACAGTGTTCCCATGTACCCTTCTCCCAGCTTCCCACAGGGATAGTATTTTATATAATCATAGTATGCTATGGAAACCAGAAAATTGTTGTTGGAACAATACTGACTCAGGTGACACTATTTATTTTTAAATAGTATTTTCCAAGTTTACAGGTAGTCTATGGAATATGAGTTGACAGGTTTTATAAAATAAATTAACTAGATTTTAAGTTTTTAACTTTGAAAACTTTGAGTCATTTGACTCCATATGCTAACCCAGTTGGAAAAAATGAGTAGAAAAGTTTGTTTTGGGTATCTGAAAATCAAAACATAATGTACTATTGAGTGTCTAGCATGTGCTAAGCATTGGATTGGTGAGTCAGGCATAGGAGTAGGACCTTCATCCAGCTCACAGTCCAGAGGGAACTACAAACTGGCATTGGTAATTCAGTGGGAAACATGTTGTGACATTTTTTAGGAAACCCAGGGGGAGATTATGGGAAAGACACAATCAGGATTTGAGAAGTCATGGAAGGTTTTCTAGGGGAAGCTGAGATCCAAAAATATCACATAGGAGATAGTTGGATACAAGAGGAGTGAAGAATGTGTTCCAGGCAGAGGAAAAACCTATGCTAAGACATGAGATGAGAAAGAGCAAAGGACAGAGAGAAGTTCTAAAGGACAGAGAGAAGTTCTGTGGCCGGCACAGCACGAGAGAGGAGGGACATGTTTCACAGGAGGGCAGGCAGCCAACCTCACCTACAGCTGCACTGTCCAATACAGGAGCCCCTGGCCATAGTGGCTATTGAGACTCAAAATAAGGCTAGGCTTCATTAAGATGTGTTATAAGTGAAAATATGCACCAGGTTGTAAAGACTTGCTATCAAGTAATTGTAATAATGTATCTCAGTAAATTTTTTTTCAAGATAGGGTCTTGCTGTCACTCAAGCTAGAAGGCAGTAGTATGATCATGGCTCACTGTAACCTCAAACTCCTGTGCTCAGACGATCCTCCCACCTCAGCATCCCAAGTTACTGGGACCACAGGTGTGCTTGGTTAATTTTTTTTTATTTTTCTTTAGAGACAGGGCCTCACTTTGTTGCCCAGGCAACTCTCAAATTTCTGGCCTCAAGAAATTCTCTCATCTCAGCCTCCTAAAGTACTAGGATTACAGACATAAGCCACAGTGCCCGGCCAATAATTTTTAATCAATCGCATATTGAAATGAAAATATTTTGAGTTAAATAAAATATATTATTAAAATTAACTGCTTCTATTTCTTTTCACATTGTTAATGTGGCTAAAATTACATATGTGACTTATGTTATGTTTCTAGTGGACAGTGCTGTTCTAGAGGGCCAGGGATGGTTTCCCAGAAAAAATGTTATTAAACTAAGATCTGCAGTGAGAATAAGTTAGCCAGCAAGCAAGGGAAAGGAAGAACCTGTGGGAAGGAGTGGAGATGGACAACAAGAGCCTGAACGTTAAGTGTCCTCTAGGATAAGTTGAGCGTGTAAACTTTAATTGGAGGGCAACAGATCCATTGAAGAATTTTACACAGAAGAGTGACATGATAGTTTTTAGGTTAAGAGGATCACTTCAACCAGTGGGATGGAGAAAAAGTGAGTAGGAGAAACAACACAGGTGTTGTTGAGGGATTCCAGGGCTAAATATCTTTCCTCCTGCCTTGTCCCTTAATTCCCCATGTTCACCCTGAAGCAAACCCTCTCCAAGCATGTGTCCTACAAAGGGCATCAAAGTGAGGTCAGAGCATAATTGAAACCTTACAATTTATTTAAAGAAAGCCTCTTCTCTGTAGCTCAATTTCCAAGCTTAAGTAATTAGAGATAAGACCACTTCTGGAAGTACATGTCCTGGTAAAATTCAAAGCTAATTACAGATTTGATGCCTTTCCATTCCCTGCTTTCCTTTGCCCTGTGTGCATCAACATAAAATGATCTCAAAACAACCATTAAGCCATCTTTTGTTGCATTCCAACTTTCCAATGTTCCATGGGCATCTCAATCCTCTATTTTGGGGACTTACAGATTGGACAATAAGCAATGAGTGTGTCTACTCAGCCCTGTTCATCAGTTCCAGACATTGACCACTTGAGTGACAAGCAAGGCTCCTACTGCCAGCCAATTAGATTGATCAGATTGGGGAATAGGGGTGGGAACAGAATCAGAGCAATATGGTTCTATCAATATGCCTATATTGACCATTGTTAGTGGCCTCTTTTGGAGGTGATTTTTAACCACCAACTCCTCAATTATACTTTTTGCTAGGTTGACTTTGTTACTGTTGTTTATTATTCTTTTTTTTTTTTTTTAATTTTTATTGTTTTTTAGGTTTTGGGGTACATGTGAAGAACATGCAAGATTGTTGCATAGGTACACACGTGGCAGTGTGATTTGCTGCTTTCCTCCCCTTCACCTATATCTGGCATTTC